>JAJPUD010024626.1:0-18507 GCA_023553655.1 Myrmecobius fasciatus
TCTATCTATCTATCTATCTATCTATCTATCTATCTATCTATCTATCTAGTTGCCTGCCTGCCTATCTGTCTATGTATCTATCTGCCTGCCTGTCTGTCTGTCTATCTGCCTGCCTGTCTATGTATCTATCTGCCTATCTGTCTATGTATCTATCTGCCTGCTTGCCTGTCTATCTGTCCATCTGTCTGTCTATATCTAAATGTGTTGGGGGCAGGAGAGGGAGAGAAGTACATGGGAATTTGTGGTGTTTCCAGGCATATTTGATAGAAAGGTCCTTTGTTTCTGTCTTTTGTCTGTTCATCTGTCCATCCTTCTATCTGTCTATCATCTATATCTATCTAAATGTATTGGAGGTAGAAGGGGGAGGGAAGTGCATGAAAATTTGTGGTGTTTTCAGGCATATTTGATAGGAAGATCCTTTGTTTTTCTCTTTTGTCTGTCTGTCCATCTTTCTATCTATATCTGTCTATCTCTAAATGTGATGGGGGCCAGAGTGGGGAGGAAGTGCATGGAAATTCATGCTGTTTCCAGTCATATTTGACAGAAAGGTCCTTTGTTTCTCTCTTTTGTATCTCCCTCCACTTCAGAGTCTAAGCTAGTATCCTCTGACTGCTTCCTGGTGATCATTTTTATTAAAGGATTTGTAGAGTGCTATAGCAAAAGGTTTTGCTTTTTTTTTTTTTTTTAAACTGGCTACTGAGTCAGAACTCCAAGGAATATACTAAAGACGTGACTTCTGATGCTGAACCTCATCCTCATCCCTTGTTTAGGAAATGTTAATGATGGCTTCAAGCTCCAGAGGTTCAACTTGATGAAAATCAATGAGTCCATATCCTCCTAGGCTTCTGTGTCTAGAACGAAGCCATTGTTCATTTGTATTTTCTTTTTAAGCCCTGTGAGATCTCAAAGGCAGCTGCCTGTCGTCTTCCCCTTCCTGGGCACCTGAGATCTGGCACTTGGGTACTGGCTCCTAGAGCATTTGTGGCTGTAAGATCAACAAAAGCAGAACAGCCCAAAGGGAAAGAGTTACCCTAAGAGATCAACACCCGGAAAGAAGGAGCCCATATGACACTGATTCAGCCTCTGTTCCGTAAAGTTTGTTGTTTGTCCTTCATTGTGAGAGAAGACCATGACTTCTGGAAGCTAATCTTGTAAAGTGGCTAGTGAATAACCCTCACAAAGGAGGGTTATGCAAATATTCCAGCTAAACCTGGAAAAAATAAAAACAATTAAACAAGGAGTTCCAAACTTAGTTGACTTCTTTATGCAAAACCAGCTTTTCCATAGATTATATAATTGTTTTATGATTTTATGATTATTTACCACCTAATATTCTCATTTCTGGATGGGAATCAAATGGCCTATTCTCTCACTGCTTCATGTTTATATTCCTGATATTCACAAGTATTAATTCTAAAGAGGATGTACTCAGGTTTAGAGGGAACCTAGTGAATTAATTAGAAAAGGTGGAAGAAAAAAGAAAAGATAGGTCCTTTGGGTGGAGCTGCCTAGAGGCAAGAGGAGGAATCCCTAGCAACCATTACCACTGAGATATCTATGCATGAGGGGCAGTGCAGAGCCAAAGTGAAATGCCAGATGCTTACTCAGAAGTCCCACAAAATGTTTTATGTCTTGTTGAGGTTTAATTCTCAGCCTCCCCAGAGTGTATGGCTAGAAATGAATTTATTGAATATTATTTTAAATTTTTTGGAAAATTTGTGCTTGAGAATTTTGCATGTAGCCTTTTTTAGTATAAATGAAATAAATACCTGCCTCATACCTGATACATGTATATTACTTTCCCACTCTCTTCTTTGAAGAGATCGAAGACCTGAGCCAAGCTAAATTTTAAGTAAATCATCCCTAGAGTTCTTGGATGACCTTTTAATGTTCATGAAAAAAAGAGGGGAACCTAATCCCTTTCTTGAGAGGCCGGGCTCCCCCAGGATTGAAGTGGGGCTGACCACCACATAAGTAAATCCAGGACAGGTGGTCCCCTAGAGTTCAATGCTTCAGCCATTGGACCCAGGAGTAGTTCTTAATTGTTAGAAAAGAATAGGTAGAAAAGAAAACGAAATATAACGAAATGACAAAGATCAAGTAAGACTCAAATGAAAAGACATGAGTGGACAGCCCCAACCTACCCCTTTTAAGAGGTGGGAGAACCACAGGTGTTATACACCTTGCTCATGTTTTCAGACCTTGTCAATGTATCAGTCAAGTTGCACTGACTCTTTTTTCCTCTCTAAAATAAATATTACTTGCTATGTGAACTGGCCCTCAGAGAGGAGAAAGGAGAAAGATCTGTGGTATACTATAGTGATCTACGAAACAAAGTATCAATCAAAATTTAAGGGAAAAAGAAAATAAAAGCTTAGGTGACCTTCAATTCTAAAGGACCAATTTGACTGAAGATGGCTTGGAAGCTCTCATTGAAATTTGTATAATGCAAACAATTCTGATGAAGAAGGAATTGCCTCAAGAAAATAAGATAAATGTAAAGATAACTTTTTAACCAAATGATATTATAAATAACTTACATAGAAGGTGGATTCAAGGGCAGGCAGCTCTACTACAAATACTATTAAAAAAAAGTTGCGTTGTCAGGTCCTTTAAGAATGGTGGCAGAATGGTTCAAGGTCAAGGAAGAAACCCTAATCCCCCTCAAAAAAATGAAGTTGAATAGCACAAGCAACCAAAAGAGCTTAAAATAAAATCTCAGTAGGAGCAAGAGGAAGGTTAATGAAGTGATAGGACTAATTCTGAGAATGGGCTGATCAGTGAAAAGAGATGATCTAGAGTCCAGCTTTCAAAAGTGGGGTATTTTGACCTCATATGGGATCTCACAACTGAATGTGGAGGGTCATAAAATTATGATTGATTACCAGTAAATGTTTGATTTCTATACCTATTTTATATAATTTACATGCCCAGCTTCATGTAAAAATTTCTCAGGCAAAAGGAGTCATGAGTGGGAAAAATTTTAAAAAACCTTGATCTAGAAAGGGTAGAATTACTCTATTCATCTTGGGTTTTTTGTTTTTTTTTTTTTGTTTGTTTTTTCCTGTATCAAAAATAGCCTTTGGATTGGAAAGGAAAAATAAAAACAATTAAACAAGGAGTTCCAAACTTAGATGACTTCTTTATGCAAATAGCTTTTTATTTGTTTTTCATTCATTTTGTTTATTTTACATATTGTTTCCCAACAGAGAATGCAAACTCTTTGGGGACATTTTTATTTTTGTATCTCTGGTGCCTGGTGCAGTTCCTGGTATATAGTAAGTTTTCAACAAATGCTTGTTGATTTATTTATTGAGATGGTAAGAAAACTTCTTTCAACAGTTCATCATTGGTCTCAGATGAAGTATTATATCTTAACTGAATGGGCCAATATATGAAATTGCTAAAGCACTAGGAGACACCTTTGAAAAGTTTTGGAGTAAAGGAAAGATAATTTAATATTGGAATGAAGATAGGAAAATGTTGCAGAAGCCAGTATCTTGGTGTCTAATATTGCAGAGCTTCCTGGAAGAAAGCCATAATCACTCAAGAGAGTTTGACCTGACTATCCACACAAGGAAGACTAACTAGATAAAAAACACCTATTGCCTAGATTTTGGTGTAATAAAAGAGAGACAAATAGAAGTCCTCGATTTGGATTTAAAGGTGAACTACACAATATGGTGGGTGTGTTTATACCTGGAAGTTTTAGTGGACTGAAAGCTCACAATAAGTCAACCATATGATATGGAAGCTAAAACAATTAGTATGATCTTACAGAAGGTTGTATTAATAAGAATACATCATATGGAATAAATGAGGTAATGATTTATATTAATTAAACCATAACTGATACGGTATGTTCAGTACAAATTAAGTTATCTATTCAAACTTTCCATTTTATAGAGGAGTGAAAATGTTCTCCTTGGAATAGAATGTAAGCTCCTTGTGGGCAGGACTGGTTTTCTTTTCTTTTTTTTTTTATTCTTATGTCTAACATAGTGCCTGGTACATAACAGGTACTTAATAAATGCTCATGCAATTATGTTGAGAAAAAAGGTCTGTAGAAATTAAATAAATTGCCTAGAACTATCCAAATACAAAGCAAGAGATGCAGGACTAAAACCTAGGTTCTCAGGTTTCCAAATTCAAAGTTGTTTTTTTTTTTTTTCCCCATGACACCATGGTTCCTCCTTTGGGTACTTTTTTGGAGGAAAAACACGGATAAGCTACAGGGCATCTAGAGCAGAGTGACAAGGATGTAAAGGGATGTGCAACTATAGTAGGGAAGGCTTGGTGGAAGGAACTAGAGATATCTAAGGTCAAGGGAAAAAAAAGACTTAAGGGAGACTTTGAAGATCTGTCATGTGGAAGAGAGATCACATTTGTTCCACTTGGCTTCAGAGGGCAGATCCAGGTACAATGGGTTGATGTTGCAGAGAGGCAGATTTTGGCTGGAAGAAAGAAAAATCTTACATTCTCTGAACTGATGATAACTGACATGTTAATTCCACTCTTTGGCAGCCTGAGATGACCTTGTTTTTTCACATGAGACTCTGGTTTCCCCCTTCCCCATGGGGTAACAGGGCTTATTACTTCACCCCTCCTTTGATTCCCTCCCTGCAATTGCTCAGCTCACAGCTGTTGCTTCTAGAGTTTAAGCCCAACTCTGGTCATTTCTCCATTCTATGGACTCTTTCATGAGGTCAATTATTCTGCAATCAGGCCTTGGCAGACCAGAGAGTCCATGGACTGGGCTCAGGGCAGTTGGCAGCTCCGGTGACAACCAAGAGGTCAGTTTAGGTGCCCTTAACCTAGAGGTGGTGTGAGGAACCAGTGTTCTAAATTAGTCTCCATTCCACAATGAACTCAACTGGAGATCTTTAAGGAAACAAATGACTTATCTGGGCAGAAATCAGCCTTTTCAGAATAAATTTGCCAGCTTTTTGGATTCTTCTTCCTGTAGTTTCTAATGCCTCATGCTCTACCTCAGAGGGACATCCAGGTGGGTGGGTGGGGAATGGAAGCTAGAAGTAGGAGATGGTCCTCTTGGTATCTGCTGGGAGGCTCCGAGGAGTGAGGTTGATAACCACCTGGCCTGGCCAAAATTGATGTCCAAGCATCTGTATATTCCAGGTCCTAGGCTAATTAACTTGGAGGAGCAAGAAGGAACAGAATATCCCTGCAGGTATGATGAAAGAGTCTCATCTCTCTAACTCCTCTCCTCGGGATGGAGCAGTGGTAGTGGTAGTGATGGAGTTGCCACCCTGTATGGACCTGAGAAGGGGCGGTGGTACAAATGGGGAGGAGGGTTTCTGCATGGACCTCAGAAGGGGCAGTGATAGAAATGAGGGGGGGGGTTCTTCATGGACCTAAGAAGAATAGGGTGAGGTTGCCCTCTTCTCCCCAGCCTAGTATATCCAAAGGCTAGACTGAGGGGAGTTTGTTTCTGTTCACCTCCTGGCTTCTCGTGGTAATGACTCATGCTTGGCAGTGGATGCCTTGGGTTGCCACATCTGGCACTTAGGCTCCTGCTTGGGCTTGGCCAAGAGCACATAAGGCAGAATGACCAGTGCCACTCCCAGAGCCTGGCTCTGCTCAGCCAGGGTACAAGGGCCAATAGTAAATTCTCTTGCCTATATCTACTTCTGCTCAAAACCTACCAGCTGTCATGTCAGCAGTCTCTTGACCTTTACTTTCAGAGCCAGAGCAACTCAGGTGTCCATACTGAGTCTGAATCTGCATGGCATCTGCCCACTGCCCATCTCCTTTTCTCATCTTGCCTCTTAGAGACTACTTCCATCTCAGGGAAACTGAGGTAGAAGGGCCCTCAGTTTTGAAAAGGAAGCCTTTGGGAGACACTCAAAAAAGTGCAAAGGGCAGGACTGTGTGAGGCCAGAAGAGTTTGTTAAGGGCATACAGGCCTAGGGGTCTGGAGATATGTCAGGTAATACCAGCTTTGCATCTGAGCAAGTCACCTACCTTCTCAAAGCTTCAGTTTTCCATCTGCGAAATGGGATAATAAAACTCACTTCTCCCAGTTGTTGGAAGTACTTTTCCATCTGAGAAATGGGATAATAAAGCTCACCTCTCCCAGTTGTTGGAAGTACATAAGGATGCACAATTAGCAGGGTTTTAATTTTTGTCAGACAAAGCCTAAACCTGGAGTTCCCTCTCTAAACCTAACTCTATCATGGACTCCCTCTTCTCCTTCTTCTAAAATGAGAGCAATTTCAGCTTCCCCTACTGTCCCCCTCAAAAGTCTGGGATGTCTCCAGGTAATATCTCCCCTGCAGGATGGAGCCAGAATTCCCTGTTTCCCTCTCCAGGATCCCATAGAGCCTAACATTGATCTATCATCCTGTACAAATAGAGAACCTGCCAGGACATGTTCATGAGCTTACCCATCTTCACTTCCCATGGTAACAGAGCTCAAGACCAGTGCCCTCTGTACACACACTACACACACAGTCCAAATCTTCACTATGGGGCTCTCTCACATGATATTATATTTTAAGGCCTTTGGGACTTCTCAGCTAAACAGGCCTCATCACAGACAGAAGGGATCCAGTTTATTATGGGCCTTGGAATCCCCTCTGACCCTTAGATGGACAGCTAGCCAGCCAGATTGCAGGATAGGTAGGAAGAGAAAGAAATAGGAGAAATAGGAGGGACTTTGGTGTGGGCCCCTCCTCTCAATCCCAAGCACATCCAGGATCTTACAGAAGAAACAGGCCTAAGTCTCCTATTCCCAAATGTACACCTGAGTAGCTGGGCCCTTTCCCAATGTTGGCTTAGGCTCCTTATGCAATAGGAAGGTAGTAGTTTGAGGTCCTCTCCTGAGGGACCCTGGGCAGAAGACATCAGGGCCCTTGTGACCAGATAGGAGGCTAATAGTTGGTCTTTCTGTGCCAGACAGCCAGTTAGCACAAGTGTTTTTAAGCTCCAGGGCAGTTACACTTTATAGCTGTGAACTGCTTTTAACATTTAAAGTTGTGAGACCATGGGCAAATCACCTGCCTTGTTTCTGAACCTCAGTTTCTTCTTCTATAAAATGGGAATAATAGCCTTCCCCTTCACACACACTCTTATGTTGCAGCCAAATTTTTTTATATAGGCTGAGGTAGTTTCCTGTTAAGAAGGCAAAGAGCCAATCCTGGGGAGCACTGGGAATCTCAGGCCAGGGTCTGGATCATTAACATTCCTTCCTTATTGCCCGAGGCATAAAAACCCTAGACTTTAGGGAACTGGTCTAAGCTTTGGTGAATTCCCACTTCTCTATCCTGGGAAAGGTAAAGCTCTGCAGGGCAGGGGTGCAACCTCTATTTGCATTAGAGTCAAGTATTCTTCTTGTAAATACAATTTTAAAATTGAATTGGATCCACCTGAGCTGAGCCTGATCCAGAATACTGGCTTACTTATACCAGACATCCCATGTCCCAACTTTCTGCCTTCATCCAGAACTTGAATTCTCTTCCTCCTAATGACTTAGAATGTCCTAGCATATAGTAGTAGATGCTTAATTAATGTTTCTCTCATTTCAAGCCTCAGATCACTTCCTGTAAGAGGCTTTTCCCAGTTATCAGTGCTGTCTCATATCCCTCCCCCAATTAGTCTATTTATTCATACATTTTATATTATGACCTATGTGGTAGAATATATGCCCCTTAAGGGTAGGGACTATTTCATTAGGGAGACTGCTTCTTTACTGAAGTGAATTGCATCAAATACCTGTAATACCTAGCTCACCAAAGTTGTGAGTATCAAATAAAAAAATTTTTTTGGATAGCATTCTGGAAATCTTAAAACATATTAATGTCAACTATTATTATTTATCTCATTCTACTCATCTTTTTAATGGACTTGAGATAAAACAATCTTAGAGCAAGTCTTCATCCTGCTATTATTATTATTTTGCTTTTTTGCTGAGGCAATTGGGGTTAAGTGACTTGCCCAAGGTCACACAGCTAGAACCAGTTAAGTGTCTGAGGCCACATTTGAACTCAGGTCCTCCTGACTTCAGGGCTGGTGCTCTATCCACTGCACCACCTAGTTGCCCCTTTGTTATTTTTTAAATCATGTTTTATGAACTATTATGGAGATGGTGAAGGTAAATGCTCTTTGTATTTGAATACAAGAATTGAGATCTAAATTCATCTTCTATAGATTCATCTTTCCCATTGCCGGTAGAATAATGTGATGAGAGGTACTTCATAATGTTCCCACATGATTTGGATTTTTTTCACTAAGTCTCTAGATTTAAAAAGTTGTTTTTTTTGTTTCTTTGTTTTTTTCTTCCATTGCTGGGAGAAGATGATCACTTGGTTTGACAATATCTATTTATAACACTATTCCTCCCATTTTTATATTTCAGTGTGATATCTGGGAGATTGTGAGAGACCATCTGCAATAATGCTCTGGTTTCAGGACATTTTATTCATTGAATTGAGGTTTGTATTTGAAATATGTGTTTTTGTTGTTTGTTTATCAAAGTTAGTGATCTCCAGATGTATGATTCTAGCCACCCAACACGTTTTTCTAGTGTTTGCTAGGTGCTAAACTTTTGTGACCTACAATGATGCATTGTACAGTTTCTACTACTTTTCTGTGTCATCTGCATTATTAATAAATCTAGACTTCTTATGTATAACCCATCTGCAACTTCTAGCAGTTATGATCCTAAATTGCCTTCATAAATTCTTCTGTCAATTCTCTATGAATAAACATCCACGTGACTAAGTTATTTGCTCAATAGTTTTTTGTCAACATATTTTTGGAAGAGTTCATATGGATATTGCCTTTAGAAAGCCTTTTGATTCCATGTTGGATCTTGGCTATTTCCTGGTTTCCATCTGAGAGTCTGAGAGTTAATCACTTTTGACTACATTTAACATATCCACTGGCATGTACTTATCTCTTATATCTTTCCTGGGGCTCAGTGGTCTATTTATTCCAGAAATACTTCTGTAATATTGAACTCATTTATCAGCTGCTCTTTCTCTTTTTTTGATAAGGAACTATTAATCTTTCTATGGTTGCTTTAGGATGAACAAGTCTGTGTTTTGTTAATATTGTATGAATTTTTGTTAGGTTCCAAATCTGCTATTATTTGTTTTCTAGTTCCAAAGTATATATTGACTGATGTTGAATTAGTGGAGGCTAAGGTGTGAGCTTCCCAAGGGAGCACAGAGGGCATAACAGTAGTCTGGGGGAACTGAGTTAAATCTACATCTGTGTCAGGAAGTAGTTACCCAGGCAGGTGAGGATCTGATCAATCAATCAATTGTCAGTTGATGATGATGGACCCTCAGCTGAATGATTTCAGTTTTCCTGCCTGGGAACAGATGTTCATAAAACAGTCTCCTGAGCTGACATAAAAGATGAAGAAAGTTTGCAAGCTTCTATCTTTCCGTAACAAGGATAGGAGTTCCAAAATGGGTGGTCATTGAGGTAGGTATTGAATCCCAGACTCTCTTTGGGATTCCAATCTTTGCTCAACTCCTTCTTCCTGATCTATTTCTTCCATTGGCTGGACTCTTATCATAGATTCATTCATTTAGAGCTGGGATGGTCCATGACAGTCCTCTAGGCCCATCCTCTCATTTTCCACAAGAGGAAACTGAGGCTCAAGGATATCAAGTGACTTGCATGAGAAAGAACAGCTGTCTGAGGCAGGATGTGAAACCAGGTCCTCTGACTGTAGAGCTGTTGCTCTTTGCTCTGTTCCAGTCTTCCTCCAGGCAGAGTGAGGTCATTCTGATCCTGTTGCCCTACAGTAAACTCTTTCTTTCAAGTTACCTTTACCCTCCTTTACAGGCTCAGATCATCACAATAACCCGTGCTGGGAGCTCCAAAGGGCAGCTAGCACTAGGCTAGTGTAGTATAGGGAGAGCCTAGGGTCCAGCTTAGTTGTCCTCCATACAAGAGATTTTCTGGCTAGGAGTCCAAACTCCCAAACTCTGTTCTTTAGATCAGTTTCTTACCCAGGTCACCCAAATACCTACTCGAGTTTTGAATCCACTGACCCCTCAATGAATATTCATTGAGATGAGGGAGATTTCCCTGTTCTCCCACAGGAATCTCATGAGGTCTGGGGGAAGCCATAAGGAGCAGAACTGTTTATGAAAGGAGCTGGTGGAGCAGACAAAGGTTCATATTAGGAAATCTTGTCACGGACACAGTGTAAAGCTCTACAAAATGAAAGGAACATGGCTAGATAAGAATTTCTGCAAAAAAAGTTCTGGGTGTCTGGGTAGATTACAGGCTCAGTATGAATCAAGATTATGACATTGTAGCTAATTTAATGTTAAGCTTCCCTAGGAAACTATAATGTCCAGAACATGAGAAGGATCTGTCCATATCTTAAGAAGGGCATTGCCAAATCTACAAGAGACTGCCCAATAGAAGGGAAAGAAGAGACCATTCTTTTCAAGGGTCTGTTAAAAAAATCAATTGGGAATGACAAATCTTGAGAAGATAAGATTCCGGCTGATGTGAAAGCAGATTCAAGTCTTTAAGAGTCCATCATGTGGAAGAGATTAGAGTTGTCTTGCTTGGTCCAAGGGGGAAGAATTGAGAGCAATATGTAGAAATTGCAGAGAGGAAGATTTCAGCTTCATGTAAGGAAAAATTTAGAGGAGTATGAAAACGAAATGAACCACCTCTAGTAGGTTTTCTATTTCTGGAGGTCACCAAATGGAGGTTGTAGGACAATTTGCCAGGACAATGCAGAAGGCATAGTTTGTCAGCTTCAGACTAGATTAGATAGCTTTTGAGTCACTTTCCAACCCTGTGAGTGGAAATTCTTTATCTTGGAACCATGAATCCAAATATAGTTAGACTTTGCCTCCTGAAATCCAATTCAATTCAAAAACCTATTATGATCAGCACAAAAAACAAGAAAACAAACAAAAATACAGAAAACATTTTCCATCCCAAAGGAGTTTATTTTTTGCTGGTAGAAACAGCACATACACAGATAAATAAATATATAGTTCTATGTATTCGGAAACACTGAAATTGTCTGCTCCAATACCTACATTCTGGACAATGGAGTCTGTGACATGTGAAATTTCGCTTTTGTTATTGACTCTTCCTTTTGATTAAACTTGGGGGTCTGCAGTGTGGATTGTAAGAATCTTATGTGACCTAGGAAGTCATATGGGAGGAGGTAGGGAAAGAGGTCAGTCTTGAGAGAGAAGAATGATTTGGAAAAGTGAGGAAAGGACAGTGGGAGAAGTTAGCATTTTAAAAAAAAAGAAAAGAAAAATAGAGAGGAATTAGTACAATACAAACTTGGGAGGTAAACTGGGGGTAAAGGGGCAGAAAGAAACTGGGGGTAGCAGAGAGAATATCAGGAATCTAGTTCACTAGGTCTAGATCTAGAAGAGATCTCAAAGGCCACCTTGTCTAATTCTCTCATTTTACTCATATAATGAGAAGTTAAAACAATTGGCCTAAGTTCCCATAGGCAGTAAATGGCAATGGCAAGATTTGAATTCAGAACCTGACTGAAAAGCCAGTGCTTTACTCATTGAGCCATACTGTCTTATATAAGAACAGATCTGACCTTTAAGACCCTCTGAGTCAGCTGACCATGTGCTCTTGCCTACCTGAGTATAAAAAGCAGCCAATTCCCCATGGCTCAGGGGTGGTTAATCTAGTAGCCTACTTCCTCTACCCACCTGGACATCATGCAAGGTCTAAGCTTTCCAGGAGACTAGAAGGAAATGGTATTCTTTCCTTGGCTCTGGTCCTGTTGAACCAGAGCATTCTGGGCTGCTTTCCAGGGTATTTCTTCAGTAATCTACACCCTTGAGTTGTCTGCACTCCAGAGTCCATAGTTACTTTGCCCTCCTTTCTCAGGACATTGAGGATTTGGGATGGTAGAGCAGCTGGAGTCTCTTGCCCACTCTCCTTGCTCCATAATCAGCCAGAGAAATCCATTTCTTCTCTTCTTACTGACTCAAACTATAGAGATTGGTTTATACTGGCAACATTACAGACCTGTCTTTCAGCTGAGACCAAGGAACAAAAAAAGACTGAACCAAAGGTGAGTTCTACATAGCCCATGTCTGAGAAGTGGCCTTTACAATCTCCTTTCTGTAGTCTTATTGCTTGGAACTAGAGCTCAGCTTGGTATTGTGAGGAAGCTTAGCCCATCATGTTCCCATATAGATTATATTCCCAGTATCACAGAGATTTCATAGCCTTATATGTATATATACATGTGTGTGTATATGCATGCATATATGTATATATATTTATAAACACACATATATTATCTATGATACCTTCTTCATATATATATTATATATAACACCCCCTTCATATATATGTATTCTTTTTGTGTGTATGTTCCTCTCTATTTCTCTGTGTCTGTCTCTCTGTTTCTCTCTTCCCCCTTCCTCTCTCTGTCTCTGTCTGTCTCTGTGTTTGTCTCTCTTTGTCTCTCTGTCTGTCTCTTTCTCTCTGACTCTCACTCTGTCTTTCTTTGTCTCTTTGTCTCTGTCTCTCCTAATTTCTGGGCAGTTGTGATCCACTCTACTCAAAGCTTAGAAGTCATAAGATTGTAACATTTAGAACCGGAAAAGCATGATCTCTTCATTTTATTTATTTATTTATTTATTTGTTTGTTTGTTTGTTTTTTATCCTAGATTTAAAGTAAAAGTTCCACCTTTTTGCCCTCTCACCCTGCTTCTCATTGAGAAAGTGGAGAAAAAGAAACCCCTTGTTACAAACATGAATAATCAAGCACAATGAATTCCAAAACTGGCTGTATTTCCCCCACCCCCTCAAATGTGTCTCAATCTGTGCTTTGAGTCCATCAGCTCTTTATCAGGAAGTGGGTAGACTGTTTTATGATGAGTCCTCTGAAATTGTGACTTGCTGTCTTAATTTAAAAATGAGAAAACTGGAGCCCAGAAAAAGCAGATGACTTGTCTAAAGTCACACAGCTATTAATTAACAGCTGAGATTTAAATCCAAATTCTCTGACTCAAATTCAATCTTTCTCCCCATTACATCACTGACTTTCAAAGAAGCATCTAGTTCTGGACAGAAATACAAATGTTTGGATTCCAAATCTGAGGTTTTCCCCATCATATTCTAAACCTACTTTCTTCACTCTAGCTCTATCCCGGGCAGCTCTAAGTTCTTTCCTTTCGTGAACTTTATTTATTTATTATCATTATTATTATTTTAATTATTTTTTTGCAAGGCAATTGGAGTTAAGTGACTTGCCCAGGGTCACATAGCTAGTAAGTGTCTGAGGCTAGATTTGAACTCAGGTCCTTCTATCTCCAGGACTTTATCCATTGCACCATGTAGCTACCCCTGTTTTTTTTTCTCTCAACTCATGTGGTCAATTCCAAACCAAACTTGCCTTCTTCATTCCCTGTGTGAGTCTTTTCTCCCCAAATATACTATAAGGTCAAAAAGAACAATCAACCCAATAAGTATAACCTCCCTTGTGTCTCATAGTGCTCAGCTGAAATCTAGCTCTATATTTGGTGTTTTATAAAAACTTGACTTATTGTTTTGTTGTTTATGGTGTATGTGTATGTATCTATCGCTGTTTCTATATCTGTAATCTATCACTGTGTGCCTTAAGTCTTTATTAGAAGGTGAGGCCCTTAAAAGTTTACTTGGAGACTGATTGTATATTTGATTTTTGTATTCCTAATTCCTTTCAACCATTGTAACAAGTATAGGCATTTAAAACAGTTTGTGCATTCGTTGAATTTCCTTAAGCCTTGGGGACCTGTGTTCCACTACACTGAGATCCCAAATCCTTTTTTTTTTCCTTCTGGACAGTTGTAGCCCATCTAAATCAGATCCTGACCCCTTTTTTGCAAATCCACGGGGAATGGACTATGTTCCACCTAAGACTAATTCTAACTCATTCATCCTCTCACTCCCACCCCATGAATTCATGTGATTTTTTTCTACTTCCTAGAGACTATGTCTTCCTCTCAATACCTTGGAATCTATGTCTCATCCCAATCAGATTCTGACTCCTGTCCCAAATCCTGAGAAAGAGTGTTCCATCCTAGCTAGAACAATAATTGTTTTCTTTCAGATCCCTCACATTGCTGGAGGTTTTAAAGAAAAGACTGGACCCCCAGGTTAGAGATGTGTTGTAGAGGATATTTTTGGTCAGGTGAGAGGTGCTATCTCTCCTGAGGGAGATACTCTCTTTAAGGCAGGAATGGGGCACCTTCCATTTATTTAGTATGGATCTTATATTTACCTAATTTTTTAGATGTTTGGCTTTTCTATTAGATTATGAATTTCTTGGGTAGGGGCTGTTTTTGCCTTTCTTTATATTCCTGATGCTTAGCATCATGTTGGGAATACAGTAAGTGCTTAACAAATACTTAATGATTGACTAGATGACCTCTAAGTGCCCAACTTGGGACCTCAGTGATCCTGTCAATTCCTAGGTCTCTTGTTTTGCCAACCCTGTCACCAGTAACCTCCTTCCCAGTTCCTAGGAATTTATATTCCATCCCAACCAGACTGTCACCCCTTTTCTCCAATTATTGATGAGTTTTGTGCCATTCGAGCCACATATGAACCCATTTCCCCACATTTCTGGCCATCTCTGTCTGATTCCAGTGAACGCTTCATTTCTCCATCGCCTAGAGGCTGTGCTCCATCTCTGCCAGATCTTGTTTTCTATTTCTTGACTCTTAAGAGCCAGTACTACCCTTTTTCCTTATTTCTCCAGCCCTGCCCAACTTTTCCCTTTTCTGTCTGCAGTGAGGTCACCAGTTAGGCAGGGTGGTCCCATTGGCTTTGGCCTTTTTCTGGGCTTTATAAGACCTTAGGGGTCCATGAAGGTGAGAAGCTATGATGTGAAACCATGGTTTCTACCATAACATCTGAGGGAAGGAGACAGGGTGTGGTTCTGCCTTCTTTCAGGCCAAGGAGAGAAGGGGTTGGAGTCTTGCTGGCTAGGTTACATAAGTCCCATGGGGTAAAGGGAAAGGAGAGCTAGATTTTGGCTGAGTTAGGATATAGTTCTCCAGGGGCTTGTAAGTTTTGAAGACCTGGCTGTGAGAGAACATAATCTGATCTCATTAGAGACTTGTTTTATACCTGGCACAATTTCTAAGCCACCAAGTTGGGAAGGCCACATAATTAGATAGTTCCCAGGAGAGAGAAGGGCCTTCTGCCAATAAAGCTGACACCATCCTATGGCTCAAGACTGGATATGAATCTTTCGTTCTGGCTAGTAGGGATTTATTCAGGAAATGGATATATAGGAGGCACTGAGCTTCAGTTGATGGACAATGACTATGACATAGTACAGGATACAAGACCTTTCACCAGGTTACTGGGTATAGGTGGTTCAGGCTCCAGAGGGAAACTGGTCTGAACAACTTCTCCTACTTTCTACTTGTACAGTCCCTTTTGCTGGGGTGGATGATGCCTTTTGGACAGAGGAATAGACTTGGAGTTGCTCAAGTCCACAAGGGTTTCTCGTTCACCTACTGTGTGCCAGGTACTGTGGTTAAACACTGGGAGACAAAGGGAGGTCTAAATAGTATATTAGGAATTTATAATCTAAAGGGGGAGCTAACATGCAAACCATTATGTATAAACAAGAGATACACTGGATTCATTGGAGATAATCACCTAAGGGGAAAAAGTACATGCATTAAGTAAGACAGAAGAAGTAGGATTTTTAGCAGAAGGAAGCTGGGGAGGGGTGGTAAGGAGAGAACTTGGTGGATAGTCAGTGAAAAATGCACAGACTTGGGAGATGGAGTGATTTGAAGGAGAAACATGGAGGAGCCAGTGACTCTGGATATTAGAATACCCAGAGAAAATTGAGTTGTCAGAAGACTGGAAAGATAGGAGTTATGAGAAGGGGAAAACAATAGTAACCTACCATATATGTGCTAAACATTTTACAAATATTATTTCATTTGATCCTCACAGCCCATATGAGGTAAATGCTATTATCATCTCTATTTTTAATTTTTTTTCAATTTATCTATTTTTAATTAAAAAATAACAGTAGCCTTTTATTTTTAAAAACATATACTAAGATAGTTCTAAACATTCACCCTTGCAAAACCTTGTGTTCTAAATTTTTCTCCCCTCCTCCCCTAAACAGCAAGTAATCCATTGTCTGTTAAAACATGTGGAATTCTTCTAAACATATCCCCACATTTATCACATCAGGCAAGAAAAATCAGATCAAAAGGGGGAAAATGAGAAAGAAAAAAACAACAACAAGCAAACAAACAAGAGCAAAGGTGAAAATTCTATGCTTTGATACACATTCAGTCTCCATAGTTCTCTCTCTGGATACAGATGGCTCCTTCCAGCACAAATCTATTGGAATTGCCTTATCATCCCTATTTTGTGATTTTAAAAATTGAGGCAAGTAGAAATAAAATGACTTTCCCAGTCACACAGCAGATAATTGTCTGAGGACAAATCTGAATTCAGTACTTCCTGATCCTGGGCCCAGCACTTTTTGTTTCACCATTTAATTAGCTTTAAAGAGGCAGAGGATTTTACATTTGATCCTGGAAAATATAGGGAGTTTCTTGTACAGGGAGACGATAGGGTATGACCTGTGCTCTAGGAAGTGAGTGAGGCAGCTGGGGCTGAGAGGTCCCCCATTCCCAGCAAGGATGTTGGCTGATCCCAACCTGCTAATCTTTAAATTAGACAATTTTTCTCTTCTTGGCCCAGAGGTGGACTGAGAGGACAACAGAGAAGAGGTGATTGGGAAGAAAAATAGCATTTTAAGGAGTTTCAGTTAGAAGACAGGACCTCTCCTGGTATCCCTGCCTCCCCATTTGCCTGATATCCTCAAACCCATCTCCAATGACCTGGAGCTCTTCTGCCATCTGGTGATCATTTTTGGGCAGTGTGATGGCAGCTCATCTACCTGCAGCACTGAATGAAATGCTTGTCAGAATGGAGAAAGAGCCTCATCTGGTGTCCATGCCTTTTTCACTGCATTGGTGGTAAACTAGAGGATCATAGCTTTTAGAACTGAATCTTTGAGACGATTAAGACCAACTACTCCATTTTTACAAATAAGGAAATTGAGACCTAGAAAGAAGTAACTCTTTCAAAGTCACATAAGTCATAAAGATCAAGCATTGGAACCCAATCCCTCAGACTTCTAGTGCATGATACCAGGCTGCTGTGCAGAAAAATAGTGCTTTCTTTGAACTCTTACTGACTCAGTGAGACACTGAGAGCTTTTCATAATTCTCAGGAGACTATTCCATGTCATTACAAAACAAAGCAACTCCCCCTCCTTAATCCCCATCTGTTGTGCCCACTGATACCCTCCATGGGTTCCTATCTTTAGGTTATAGGTCTATTTTTTACCAAGATGTCCTGAGAATACCTGCAGCACACAGAAGAAGATGGAACTATTTTATGTTTGGATTCTTAGTGCCTCAAGTAGGGCTTGGCATATAGCAGGTGCTCAATAAATGCTAAGTGAATTGAATTGAGAACTCCCATGGCTTTACATTTTATACTCCAGCCAAACTTTCTCATTGTTCCTCCCAAGGACACACAATATACCTTTGTACATTTGTGTTGGCTGGCTGTTCCTCCACCCCCTCAGACTTAGAATATGCCCTCTCCTCCCTTCTGCTTCTTAGCAGTTCTTGTTCCTTTAAACACCCAGTGCAAGGGATACCCTCTATATGACGCTTCTCCCTGGTGCCCTTTCACCAAACTCTCACTGATTTTGCATATACTTAAATATATGCATGTTGTCTCCCACAGTAATAATAACACACACAACACTTTAGAATTTTCAAAGTGCTGTATACAGCTTATTTCATTTGATAAATAGAATGTAAGCTTCCAGACAGCAAGAATGATTTCAGTTTTGTTTTTGTATCCTTAGCTGCTAGCACACTGCATAGCCCATGGTAGGCACTTAATATGTGCTAATTGCTTGATCAAGTAAGACCCACTCCCTCTGAAGGCAGTCCATCCCTTTCATGTTATAACATGAATCTTTAGGAAGTTTTTTCTAACTTGGCAGCCAGATGGCTGGCCAGAATCAGGAAGGTTTGACTTCATATTTGGCCTCAGACACTAATTAATTGCATGACTCTAATGTGGGTCACTTAATAAATACTAATTTCCTCCCTCTCTAGGTTCTTCCTCCCTCCCTCCCTCCCTTCCTTCTTCCTTCCTTCCCTCCTTCTCTCCCTTCCTTCCTTCCTTCCTTCCCTCCCTCCCTCCTTCTCTCCTTTCCTTCCTTCCTTCCTTCCTTCCTTCCTTCCTTCCTTCCTTCCTTCCTTCCTTCCTTCCTTCCTTCCTTCTTTCCTTCCATCCTTCCTTCCTTCCTTCCTTCCTTCCTTCCTTCCTTCCTTCCTTTCTTTCTTCCTTCCTTCCTTCCTTCTTTCCTTCCTTCCTTCCTTTCTTCCTTTCTTCCTTCCTTCTTTCCTTCCTTCCTTCCTTTCTTCCTTCCTTCCTTCCTTCCTTCCTTCCTTCCTTCCTTCCTTCCTT
>JAJPUD010024627.1:0-18506 GCA_023553655.1 Myrmecobius fasciatus
GAGACTGGAAATTGAATAGATGCCCTTCAATTGGAGAATGGCTGAATAAATTAAGGTATATGAATGTTATGGAATATTATTGTTCTGTAAGAAACGACCAGCAAGATGATTTCAGAGAGGCCTGGAGAGACTTACATGAACTGATGCTGAGTGAAATGAGCAGAACCAGGAGATCATTATACACGGCAACAACAGAACTATATGACGATCAATTCTGATGGACATGGCTGTCTTCAACAATGAAATTTTCAAACCACCTCCGATTGTTCACTGAAGAAAGCCATATACACCCAGAGAGAGGGATGCGAAATGTGGACCACAACATAACATTCTCATACTCCTTGATTGATGTTTCCTTACATTGCGTTTCCTTTATCTGATATATCTTTTGTGTAGATAAGATTTTTCTTGCACAACATTGATAAGTTTGGAAATATGTATACATATATTCGATTTGCCAGTATTTTAACATAATTAACATGTAGTGGATATCCTGCCATCTAGGGGAGGGGTGGGGAGTTGGGGGGAAAAATTTGTAACGGAAAGCTATGTAAGGGTTATTGTTGAAGAATTACCCACACATATGTTATGCAAATAAAATTTAAAAAAAAAGAAAGAAAGAAGGAGGGAGGGAGTAGGACACTGTGGAGTATAGAAGGGTGTGTAGATGAAGGGGAGTAGAGGGATAAGGTATGTAGATGAATGAGAATGAGACAAAGGAGGGAAAAATTGAGGCAGGAAGATAAGGGAGGTATCTATATTTGCAGAGAAGGTTAAATATTTGAGAGACAAGTGAAAGAGTAGACATAAAGTAGAAGACTTACCAAGGATTCCTAATAACAAATATACCTATACATATTTGCAGCAGAATTTTTTAAAGAAAAATAAAAGTAGAGCTAGCAGTCATTGATCTCAGACCCAAACAGAAAAAGTCAATCAGGAGAGAAATCTATATTATGTGTCAACCATATTAATATTGTTTTAGATACATTTCTATATATGTGAAAATGTGTGTTTTGTCTATCCCTATATATATATATCCATGTATGTATATGTGTATATATACATTACGATGTATATATGTGAATACACACAGACACACACACACACACACACATACATCTGTGCTAACTATACCCCGATTGGGGAATTTTAAGGGGGGAAGAAGAGGGAAAAATAGAAAATAGTTAAAGTGCAATGCAGAGACTACAAAATCAGCTAAAAGAAAGCAAAGAGAGAGAGACATGAATACAATGTCTTCAGAAATTATATATTCTTTTTTGAAATGGAAACATTGCTACAATCCTTTCTCATGTTCAGCTTGGTAACTTACAATGTTTTCTTTTGTTTTCTTTTTTCTGATTTCCTTCTCCTACTTTGATCTTAATTCCTTTATATTTAATTTAAAAAATATTTTTTTGTTTTAAAAAAAAGAAGAAAAACTTAGTGAGAGCGCTAAGCCCTCCATGAAATATTCTCTTTTTGAACCAATATAGCTCATGCCCCTAGTAATGATACATGCAGCAATGTACCACAATCAATTTTTGCTTTCCCTTCGGACTTCCCAGGGATGTCCTTATGTGGACAGGGAGACATGATTTCGCCATGGGGGCTGCCTCCTTGAAGAAGGTAAATATAAAATGGAATGGTATTGCAGAAGTTTGTTCCACTGAGTCCCTTGAGATTTACCTTGGGCTTCTTAGACTCCGACAAACAATCCTCCTCCCTTAATCAAGTGTTTCATTGTTCAGGAGGTGCCAGTGGGGGAGAAGAAAGAGGTCAGAATTTTCAGTTGGCCCCTCGGAGATGGAAATGCATAAACATGATCCAAGTAGTGTGAAATGCATTTTTATAGGAATACACCACAGAGATTCTGATCAATCTTGTTCCTATTCAGGCTGTCCTCCATACTGTCCTTGGCACACATCCTGGTCGAAAGGGAATTTACGTATATTTCTTAGGTACACACCCAACTTAAAATATTGAAGAGGTTTTTGAAAATATATTGGAGAAGCTGCATTTGTCCTTCCAAACTTGTGTTGCTCTTGTTCCCAGAACATGAGAAGATCATGATAAAGAAGAGCCATTCCTGTATGCATCTTGTGTCAGTGAAATGATCTTATTCTACAGCCAGCCAGAGTCTTCATGTGAAGTTAAGCAACTAACATGTGCTTGCACCTCTTCCCTGAGATTCTGTTTCTGCATCTAAAGTATTCCATGCTGCCTGAGTTATCTGAAATTTGGGCTCCTTTACCTCCGAGAAATTTCTAGATGGAAAGTGATACAGCTGCTCCATTGATTACCTCAATTCTGGAGGATAATCCACTGGCAAGGTCTAATATTTGCCCTACTGCTAACAAAAGAGTCCCTTTCACAGCAGTAGTGAACATCGATGATTATTTGGCGTTTTCCCTTTGGTCTTTCTGCTTTCTCCCACTGGACTTCAATCCAACAGCATTTTCAGGTTGCAACTCCCTATTGCAGGTCAGTCAATAGCCACTCATTCCAATGCAGTTATCTTTTTCCTCATTAAACATTTTATTGCTTGAAGTGGAGTCTGTGTGTCACACTGGTGGATGAGGTCCACTTACAAGATGAGGGGAACCAGGCACTGGCAGTCTTTGGCTTCTCAGCTCTGGTGAGTTTTCAAATTTTTCTGTTTCTTTTCATGATCCATTGTCCAATATCCTGTTAAGATGTTCACCTCAGGATGCCCATCAATTGGAGAACGGCTGAATAAATTAGGGTATATGAATGGTATGGAATATTATTGTTCTGTAAGAAACGACCAACAAGATGATTTCAGAGAGGCCTAGAGAGACTTGCAAGAACTGATGCTGAGCGAAACGAGCAGAACCAGGAGATCATTGTACACGGCAACAATAAGACTATGTTATGATCCATTGTGAAGGAAATGGTTCTCTTCAATAATGAGATTTTTCAAACTATTTCCAGTAGTTCAGGGATGAAGAAAGCCATATACACCCAGGGAAGAGGCCTGTGGGATCTGAGTCTGCACCCCAACATAGCATTTTCACACTCTCTATTGATGTTTGCTTACATTATGTTTTCCTTCTCAGGTTATTTTTCCTGTACAGCAAGATAACTGTATAAATATACATACACATATTTGACCAATTAAATATTTTAACATAATTAACATGTATTATTCTTCCTGCCATCTAGGGGAGGGGGTTGGGGGTAGGAAGGAAAAATTTGTTACAGAAACGTTTGCAAGGGTCAATGTTGACAAATTACCTATGCATATGTTTAGCAAATAAAAAGCTTTATAAAAAAAGATGTTCGCCTCAGCTTCCTTTTCAAAGCCATTGTCAACCAGTTTTTTCAATTTGTGTTTAAAATCCAATGAGACAAATGTATCTACTTCTCAAATTTTGCCCCTGTTTTTTCAATATAAATTTTGGCACTAGAGCCCAATTTGCTCTCTCCATGAAGCAATTCACCGCTGTTCCATGTATGGTTTTGATGGAAGGTTCTTCTATGGGCAATTGGACCTGATGTCACCAAAGACTGCCTCCTTGATGAAGGTGAGGATTAGATGGGATGCTATTTCTGAAGGTTGTTGATGAGGTAGCATTAATCTGGCTTCCATGGTAATGACAAAATGGAACCAAGGCAGAACAGTAGAAATGATTGGTTCCTAGAGTTTGGGAAGAACAGGATGAAGCAGAGCCATTCATGCATGAATTGCTAGTCAGCATGGCTGCCCCCCATAGAATAGGTTGAAGCACCATTTCTGCCATTCAGTGTGTCTTCCTTGGCAACTTTATTATATAAATGAACTACTTTTTATTATTATTAAAACTTTTTATTTGCAAAACATATGTATGGGTAATTCTTCAACATAAACCCTTACAAAGCTTTCCTTTACAAATTTCCCCCCCTACTCCCCACCCCTCCCGTGGATGGCAGGACATCCACTACATGTTAATTATGTTAAAATACTTGAAAAATAAAATATATATATACATACTTCCAAACTTATAATTTTTGTGCAAGAGAAATCGTATCCACAAGAAAGAAAAATCAGAGAAAGGAAACCCAATGCAAGGAAACATCAATCAAGAGCATGAATATGTTATGTTGTGGTCCACATTTCATATCCCTCTCTCTGGCTGTATATGGCTTTCTTCACTAAACAATTGGAACTGTTTTGAAACATTTCACTGTTGAAGAGATCCATGTCCATCAGAATTGATCATCACATATTCTTGTTGTTGCCGTGTATAATGATCTCCTGGTTCTGCTCATTTCACTCAGAATCAGTTCATGCAAGTCTCTCCAGGCATCTCTGAAATCTTCCTGCTGGTCATTTCTCACAGAGCAATAATATTCCATAACATTCATATACCATAATTTATTCAGGCATTCTCCAATTGTTGGGCATCCATTCAGTTTCCAGTTTCTAGCCACTATAAAAAGGCCTGCTACAAACATTTTTGCACATGTAGGTCCTTTTTCCTCCTTTAAGATCTCTTTGGGTTATAGGCCCAATAGAAATGCTGCTGGGACAAAGGGTATGCACAGTTTGGTAACTTTTTGAGCATAGCTCCAAATTGCTCTCCAGAATGGTTGGATCCGTTCACAAGTCCACCAACAATGTATTAGTGTCCCAGCTTTCCCACATCCCCTCAAACATTTATCATTATCTTTTCCTGTCATTTTAACCAATCTGACAGGTGTGTAGTGGTACCTCAGAGTTGTCTTAATTTGCATTTCTGTGATCAATAGTGATTTGGAGCACCTTTTCATATGACTATAAATAGTTTTAATTTCATCATCTGAAAATTGTCTGTTCATATCCCTTGACTTGATTGATAGATTGGAGAATGACTTGAATTCTTCTAAAGATGAGACAATTCTCTATATATTTTAGTGTTGAGACCTTTATCAGAGCCCTTAAATGTAAAGATTATTTCCCAATTTATTGCTTCCCTCCTAATCTTGACTGCATTGGTTTTGTTTGAAAAAAAACTTTTAAATTAATAAAGTCAAAATTTCTATCTGGTGTTCAATGAAGAGTTCCAGTTCTTCTTTGGACATAAATTTATTCCATCTCCACACATCTGAGAGGTAAACTATACTAAGTTCCTCTAATTTACTTATGATATCACTATATGCAGATCATGAACCCATTTAGATCTTATCTTGGTATGTGGTGTAAGATGTGGGTTAAGCCCTAATTTCTTCCACACTAGTTTCCAATTTTGCCAGCAATTTTTGTCAAAAAATGAGTACTTATCCTAGAAGATAAATGTACTATTATTACATTTTTAATTGATTCTAATTATTCCATACTGGTTTTCTATGCTGGGTTTTAAAAACTATTGGAGGTGATTTAAAAAATGATAAGCAGATAGGATAGGTGATATTCCCTATAACATAATTTTAAAATGCGTCTCACTGGATTATTGTCATCTTACTAAAAATATGTTTCATGTTTTAAATACTTGATATTGAGCTCACAAAATTTTAGCTTTTTAAAAAAAAAGGTGTTAGGTTATAAACTTATGTTATGGAATGTGACAAATAGTTTTGAAAGCTGTTAATATTTAATGAGGTATTTTTGTTTTAAATTAAGAAAAGAGTAACAATAACAATAAATTACTTACTTTGGGGGAAAAAGCATAGTAGGTCTTTGTGAGGTTCCTACGAACCAGTCTTCTTAAAAGTGTTGTAAAATTCTAGTGCTGCTTTTTAAGGAGCGAGGGTCTCTCCTTAAAAGAGGAATTTCATAAGGTAAATTTTAAATAAGTTAATTTCATCTGGGATCTTTTAGATAATGAGTTAATAAGGATCGTGGACTAAAGTTTTGAACCAACTACTTACTTATATGTAAATCTGTCTTCACTGTATTCATGTAAAACTCCAGAATGTAGTCTCTGTGTTGCTTGTCTAACTTAGCCGACTTTCCCGCAGCTTGAGTCTCCATCATTTTCTTTGTTAATTACTCTCTTCAACTTATTTGGTTGGTTAAAGCTTTTTCTGGAACTTTTATATTGGTAAGCTACATTCTGAAGTCCACTTAAAATGGGCAAATGTGCTTCCCCTTCCTTTCAACTGTCTATAGAGTGGACAAAAAGAGGAGATTAAAAATCTACTACATATTTACTTAGATATATTTTAGATACACAAACACACAGAGACCCACACACACATGATGAATTTTGCCTCCAACAACTATTTTGAATATATCAAAACTCTGTTAATGAATACTATGTGAATTCACATGCTGTCCTAACATATAATTAATGAAATTTTGCTATTTAAATCAGAATCTTGTGGGACTTTAATTTTATATACTTCTAAGTGTTGATTTCAGCTATAAGTGTCTGACTTCTCATAATCCATCTCTGAAGAAAAATGTCAGCAGCTCAATGGAAATGACTTCTATGAACCACTGGATATCTATCCCTGGAGCATAGTTTTGGAGGGGCAATCTTAGGAAGACCAAGGTAAGAAGTTTCTTGACTCAATTTCTCATGCAAGACATTTTCATACCGGGCTTATTCTGAGCTTTACTATGACATTCTGTCATGCAATTAACTGCCGATCACTCATACATGAAATCAAAAGGAAGTAATGCTTCTGGGTCCCTGCCTTTCTCCTTCCTAGCAAATCCCATTGATCAGAACAATAAAATAATATCTCATTTTCCACTGTAATACAATAAACCGTATTGGCAACTTTTGACTATGTAATATTAGCTAGTATAGTATTACAGTACTGAGGAATCCTACAGAAGAGATACGAAAAAGACACCAATTCCCTGAAAAACAAAATTGGTGAAAAAGAAAAAGTATGCAATGAACAAATTGGACAATTAGAAAAGGAGCTTAGAAAGGTAACTGAAGAAAATAATATATTAAAAATTATAATTGAACAAATGGAAGTGCATGAATCAATAAGACTTCAAGATTCATGTAAACAAAAACAAAAAATGAAAATAAATAGAAGAAAATATGAAATATTTCTTAGGAAAAACAACTGACCTGCAAAATAAATCTAGGAGAGACAATCTAAGGATAATTGGACGTGCTAAATGCCATGATGAAAAAAAGAACCTAGAAACTATCTTCCAGGAAGTCAGTAAAAAAATTTACCATTATGTTTTAGAATCGGAAGGCAAAATCACCATAGAAAGAATTCACTGATCACCTCCTGAAAGAGACTCCAAAATTAAATCCCCAAGGAATATCGTGGCTAAATTTCAGGACTATTAACACCAAGGAAAAGACATGGCAAGTAGCTAGAAAGAAACAATTCAAATACTGAGGAATAGTTATTAGAATCACCCAAGATCTGTCAGCTTCCACATTAAAGGATGAAAGGGGATGGAACTAGATTGCCCCAAAGGGAAAGCAACTTGGATTACAGCCAAGAAGAAGCTATCCAGCTAAAATGAGCATTATGTTCCAGGGAAGAAGATGGATATTTACTGATATAGGGGAATTTCACCTCTTTCTAATGAAAAGACCAGATCTGAAGAAAAAAATTTGGTCTCCAAACACAGAACTCAAAAGAAGGATAAAAAGGTAAAAAGGAAAGAACTCTTGAGAACTACATTTATACTACGGGTATACTTAAAGAATGGGGATATAATTTGATTTTACTTTGATAATATGAAAAAGAAACTAGAGGTGGAAGGGGTATCACACTAGAAAAAACAAAAAAAGGAGGTAAAATAAAGTAAAAAAAGAGGTAAAAATAAGGTAAAATCTCATAAAGAGGAAAAGAAAACCTAATATAATTAAGGGAAAGAAGGAAGGGGGATTAGCATTGTGTGAATCTTACTCTGATCAGATTGGGCTGTAAAATAGTATATCAGACACATTCAGTGTCACAAAGAAACTTCTCCCTCCTTATAGAAAATTGTGAGAAAGAAGGAAAAGAAAGGGAAAGATTAATAGAAGGGAAAACAGAAGAATTAAGGGAAAGGTGTAAAAAAGGAAGAGGGGCTCTAAAGAAGCGACGACTGTTTGAGGGGGTGGTCATCAAAAGCAAAATAAGGGTGAGGAGGGAAGGGAGAAAAGGAAAAAGAAAGAGAAAAACAAAACTTTGGGTAAATAAGATGGCAGGAAGTAGAGAATTAGTTATTGTAACTGTGAATGTGAATGGGATGAATTGTCCCAGAAAACAGAAGTAAATAGCAGAATGGAATAAAAGCCAGGATCCAACAATATGTTGTTTACTAGAAACACATCTAAAGCATAGAGATACATACACAGTGAAGGTAAAGGACTGGAGAAGAATCTATTATGCTTCAAGTGAACAAAAAAAGCAGGGGTAGGAATCCTGATCTCAGATCAAGTAAAAGGAAAGATAGATCTAATTAAAAGAGATAAGGAAGGAAACTATATTTTACTAAAGGGTGCCATAGATAATGAAGAGGTATGAATACTAAACATATATGCACCAAGTGGTATAGCATCCAAGTTCCTAGAGTAGAAGTTAAGAGAGATGCAAGAAGAAATAGACAGCAAAACTATACTAGTGGGGGATCTCAAACTTGCTCTCTCTGAATTAGATAAATCAAACCACAAAATAAATAAGAAAGAAGTTAGGGAGGTAAACAAAATGTTAGAAAAGTTAGGTATGATACATCTTTGGAGAAATATGAATGGAAACAGAATGCAGTTTACTTTTTTCTCAGCAATCCATGAAACATATACAAAACTTGACCATGTATTATGGCATAAAACCCTCAAAATCAAATGCAAAAAGACAGAAATACTAACTGCATTTGTTGAGATCATGATGCAATAAAAATCACATGCAATATAAGGCCAGGAGAAAATAAACCAAAAGTTAATTGGAAATTAAATAATCTAATCCTAAAGAATGAATGGGTGAAAAAGCAAATCATAGACACAATCAGTTTCATCAAGGAGAATGACAATAATGAGAAAACATACCAAAATTTATGGGATATGGCCAAAGCAGTTATCAAGAGTAATTTTATATCTCTAGATGCTTACTTGTATCAAATAGAGAAAGAAAAGATCAATGAATTGGGCTTACAATTAAAAAAGCTAGAAAAAGAACAAATGAAAAACCATCAATTCAATACCAAATTGGAAATTCTGAAAATAAAAAGGGAGATCAGTAAAACTGAAAATAAGAAAACTATTCAATTAATAAATAAAATTGAGTTGGTTTTATGAAAAAAAACTACAAAATAGGTAAGCCTTTATTAAATTTGATTAGAAAAAGGGAAGAGAAAAATCAAATTTTTAGTCTCAAAAATGAAAAGGGAGAACTTTCCTCCAATGAAGAGGAAATTAGAACAATAATTAGGAGTTACTATGCCCAAATTTATTCCACCAAATTTGTTACTCTAAATGAAATGGAGGAATATCAACAAAAATATAGACTGTCCAGGTTTCCAGAAGAGGAAATAAATTATTTAAATATCGCTATTTTAGAGAAATAAATAGAACAAGCTATTAATCACCTCCCTAAGAAAAAATCTTCAAGGCGCAGGTGGATTTACATGTGAATTCTACTAAACATTCAAGGAACACTTATTTCCAATACTACATAAACGATCTGAAATAATAGGGAAAGAAGGTGTTCTACCAAATTCCTTCTATGACACTGATATGGTGCTGATACCTAAACCAGGTAGAGTGAAAACAGAAAAAGAAAACCATAGACCCATTTCCCTAATGAATATTGATGTAAAAATGTTACATAAAATATTGGCAGTGAGATTACAGAAAGTCATCCCCAGTATAGTACACTATGAACAAGTAGGATTTATAGCAGGAATGCAGGGCTGGTTCAATATTAGGAAAACTATCAACATAATCAATTATTAATATTATTATTAATATATTAATATATTATTATATATTATATATAATATATATATATAAATTATATATAATAATATATTAATATAATATATTAATAACCAAACTGACAAAAACCATATGATTATCTCAATAGATGCAGAAAAAGCATTTGATAAAATCCAGTACCCATTCCTATTAAAAACACTAGAGAGTATAGGAATAAATGGGCTTTTCCTTATAATGATCAGTAGCATGTACCTAAAATCATCAGCAAGCATCATATGTAATGGAGACAAACTAGAACCACTCCCAGTAAGATCAGGAGTGAAACAAGGCTGCCCACTGTCACCATTAGTATTTAATATTGTGTTAGAAATGTTAGCTTTGGCAGTAAGAGAAGAAAAAGAGATTAAAGTAATTAGAGTAGGTGTTGGGGAAACCAAATTATCACTCTTTGCACATGACATGATGGTATACTTAGAGAACCCTAGAGACTCAACTAATAAACTACTAGAAACAATTCACAACTTTAGCAAAGTTGCAGGATTCAAAGTAAATCCACATAAATCATCAGCATTTTTTATATATTACCAACAAAGTTCAGCAGCAAGAGATACAAAAAGAAATTCCATGCAAAATAATGTTGATAGTATAAAATATTTGGGAATGTATCTGCCAAGGAAACGTCAGGAACTATACGAACTAAACTATAAAACACTTTGTACACAAATAAAGTTAGACCTAATCATTTGGAAAAATATCAAGTGCTCACGGGTAGGCCGAGCAAATACAATAACAATGACAATACTACCCAAACTAATTTACTTATTTAGTGCCATACCAATCAAACTCCAAGAAATTATTTTAACTATTTAGGAAAAATAGTAGCAAAGTTCATCTGGAAGAACAAAAAGTGAAGAATTTCAAGGGAATTAATGAAAAAAAGGCTGATGAAGGTGGCCTTGCTGTGCCAGATGTAAAATTATATTATAAAGCAGCAGTCATCAAAAACATTTGGTACTGGCTGAGAAATAGAGCAGTCGATCAGTGGCATAGGATCGCATCACAGGAAAAACTAGGCAATACCTTTAGCAATCCAGTGTTTGATAACCCCAAAGACCCCAGCTTCTGGGATAAGTACTCACTATTCAGCAAAAACTGCTGAGAAAATTGGAAACTAGTATGGAAGATATTAGGGCTTGATCCACACCTAACACCATATACCAAGATAAGATCTAAATGGGTTCATGATCTGGATATAAAGAGTGATATTATAAGCAAATTAGAGGAACATTAAGATAGTGTACCTTTCAGATCTGTGAAAAAGGAAGGAATTTGTGTCCACAGAGGAACTGGAACTCTGAATTGAACACTAGATAGATAATTTTGATTATATTAAGTTAAAAGGTTGTTGTACAAACAAAACTAATGCAGACAAGATTAGGAGGGAAGCATCAAATTGGGAAATCATCTTTACATTTAAGGGTTCGGATAAAGGTCCCATCTCTAAGATATACAGAGAATTGTCTCATATTTATAAGAATTCACACCACTCTCAAATCGATAAATGGTCAAAGGCTATGAACAGACAACTTTCAGATGATATAATTAAAACCATTTCTACTCATATGAAAAGTTCTTCAAATTACTATGGATCAGAGAAATGCAAATTAAGACAACTCTGAGATAACACTACATACCTGTCAGATTGGCTAAGATGACAGGAAATGATAATGACTAATGTTGGAAGGGATGTGGGAAAACTGGGACACTGATACATTGTTGGTGGAACTGGGAACGGATCCAACCATTCTGGAGAGCAATTTGGAACTGCTCAAAAAGGATCACACTGTGCATACCCTTTGACCCAGCAGTGTTTCTATTGGGCTTATATCCCAAAGAGATCTTAGAGGAGGGAAAGGGCCCCACATGTGCAAGAATGTTTGTGGCAGCCCTTTTTGTAGTGGCTACAAACTGGAAACTGAATGGATGCCCATCAGTTGGAGAGTGGCTGAATAAATTATGGTATATGAATGTTATGGAATATTATTGCTCTATGAGAAATGACCAGCAGGACGATTTCAGAGAGGCCTGGAGAGACTTGTATGAACTGATGCTGAGTGAAACGATCAGAACCAGGAGATCATTATACACGGCAACAACAAGGTTATATAATGATCACTTCTGATGGACCTGGCTCTCTGCAACAATGAAATTTTTCAAACCAGTTCCAATTGTTCAGTGAAGAAAGCCATATACACCCAGAAAGAGGGATATGAAATGGGGACCACAACATAACATTTCAGTGCTCTCTATTTATTATTGCTTGCATTGTGTTTGCTTTCTCAGATATTTTTCTTGTAGACACGATTTTTCTTGCACAAGAATAAGTGTGGAAATATGTATACATATATTCGATTTGTCAAGTATTTAACATAATTAACATGTAGTGGACTTCCTGCCATCTAGGGGAGGGGAAGGGGATGGGGGTAAAATTTGTAATGGAAAGCTTTGTAAAGATCAACGCTGGGGAACTACCCATGCATATGTTATACAAATAAAAAGCTTTAATAAAAAAGTAGTTTCAATTTCTTCCTCTGAAAAGTGTCTCTCCGTATCCTTTGACTATCGATTAGAGATTGGCTTGAATTCTTATACATTGGAGTTAATTCTCTATATATTTTGGAAATGAGCCTTGTATCAGAACACTTGAGTGTAAAAATAGCACATGTCATTCTTTTCCCCAGTTTCTTCCCCATGTCTATTTTCCTTCCCCACCACTCTCCCTGCCCCCCCAGGATCAGCTTAGGAGCCATCCTGGACTCACTCTTTCTCACCTCCAATATCCAAGGCTTGTCAATGTCACCTCTTCAGCATATCTTGAATATACCCCCCTTTTCTTCTGCTGCCCCCACCCTGGTACAGATTCCCATCCCTTCACGCCTCGATTATTGCAATAGCTGTTAGGGGGTCTCCCTGCCACACATCATACCAGTCTGTTCTCCTTTCAGTCACTTAGAGTGATCTTCCTAGGGTATAGGTCCTGCCACGTCATCCCTCGACTCAAGCAACTCCAGGGGCTTCTTATCCACCTGCAGGATCAAATATAAAACTGCTCTGTTTGGCATTCATATCCCAATCCCTCCTAACTTCTTACTCTTCTTATGTTTTCCATAATCAAGAGTCATGTGCTCTCCCACCCAGTGACACTGACGAACAAAACCCTGGATCTCCCGAGTCTGGCCATTTTCATGGATTGCTCTTCAGGGCTGGGATGTTCTCCTTTCCCCTCTCTGCCTCCTGCCTTCCTTTAAGTGCCACCAAAAACTCTTCTTTCCTTTTACAGGAGACTTTCTACAGGAAATTCTCCTTTGGTTGCTTCCTATTTATTCTGAATGTAGGTGATTTGCACATAGTTGTTTGCATGCCGTCTCTCCCATTAGAATGTAAGCTCGGGGAGGTCACTTTTTTTCCTTTTGCCTTTCTTTGTATTCCCAATACCTGGTACATAGTAGGCACTTAAAGGTTCACTGACTGACTGACCAAGAGTTGCTCCTCTTAAGGCTGGATGCAGGAGCTCAATAGGAAGTAGTTATGAGGAGCATTTGCACTGAGTCCCTTGAGATTTACCTTGGGCTTCTTAGACTCCCACAAACATTTCTCCTCCCTTAATCAAGTGTTTCATTGTTCAGGAGGTGCCAGTGGGGGAGACGAAAGAGGTCAGAATTTTCAGTTGGGCCCTCGGAGATGGAAATGCACAAACATGATCCAAATATTGTGAAATGCATTTTTATAGGAAGACACCACAGAGATTCTGATCAATGTTGTTCCTATTCCGGCTGTCCTCCATACTGTCCCTGGCACACATCCTGCTCGAAAGGGAATTTACATATATTTCTTAGGTGCACACCCAACTTAAACTATTGAAGAGGTTTTTGAAAATATATCGGAGACACTGCATTTGTCCTTCCAAACTTGTGTTGCTCTTGTTCCCAGAACATGAGAAGATCATGATAAAGAAGAGGCATTCCTGTATGCATCTTTAGTCAGCATTTCTGTCCCCTCAAAATGTTGTTGGAGCCCCATTGCTGCCATTCAAGCTGTGTTCCTGATACAACCATGGGCACTTTCAGTAGAGTGTGTAAAGCAACTAGTTAATGCTGATGAAATGATCTCATGCTACAGTCCTCTGGAGACTTCATGTGAAGGTAAGGAACCATGATCTGCTTGCAGCTTGTTGCATGAGATCCTATTTCTGCATCTAAAATATGCCATGCCATCGGAGTAATCTTAAATGCAGCCTCTCTCACTTTCAGGAAACATGCAAAGCTATTCAATCGATCCACTGGTCACCTAATGTCGTGAGAAGAATCCATTGGGAAGGCACAATATGTCCAACAGTGCCAAGGAGAGAGCCCCTCTCCCAGCAGTCATTAACGGAGATGATTTTTTGGACTTTTCCCTTTGGTCTTTCTGTTTTCTCCCACTGGGCTGCAATCCAATAGCATTTTCAGGGTGCAATTCTCTTTTCCAGGTCAGTCATGAACCGTTCATTGCAATGCAGTGATCTTTTTTCGCCCTAAGCATTTTATTTAATTAGCTTGAGGCCATGTGTCACACATTTGGATGGAAACCAATTGCCAGACCATGGCATTTGGGCAGTGGAAGTCTTGAGTCTCTTCTCAGCTCTGGTGAGTGCTCAGGTTTTTCTGTTTCTTTTCCTGACCCATTGTCCAACATCCTGTTCAGATGAGCAGCTCAGCTTCCGTCTCGAAGCCACTCTCAAGCTTTATTTTTACACGTTTGTTGAAATCTCATCCAACTTTTGCCTCTGCAAGTTTTGTCCCTATGTTACCAATATAAATGATGTCACTAGAGTCCATTTTGCTCTCTCCATGTGGCAATGCACCCCTGATCCATATGTGGTTTTGCTGGAAGGTTCTCCACTGGGCCTTTGGACCTGATTTCACCAGGGACTGCCTCCTTGAAGAAGGTGAGGTTTAGAAGGGATGCTATTTCTGAAAGTTGTTGAGCAGCTAGCTTTTCAGCTGTTTTCCATGATCATGATAAAATGGAACCAAAGCAGTACAGCAAAAATGATTGGTTCCCAGCAGTTGTGAATGTCAATGATTATTTGGTGTTTTCCCTCTGGCCTTTCTGCTTTCTCCCACTGGATTGCAATCCAACAGCATTTTCAAGGTGCAAATTGCTCTTGCAAGTCAATCATTAGCCATTTATTCCCATGCAATTATCTTTTTCCTCATTAAACATTTCATTGCATGAAATGGAGTCTGTGTGTCACACTAGTGGATGAGGTCCAATTACCAGATGAGGGGAACCAGGCACTGGCAGTCTTTGGCTTCTCAGCTCTGGGGAGTTTTCAGATTTTTCTGTTTCCTTTCATGATCCATTGTCCAATATCCTGTTAAGATGTTCACCTCAGGATGCCCATCAATTGGAGAATGGCTGAAGAAATTAGGGTATATGAATGGTATGGAATATTATTGTTGTATAAGAAACGACCAACAAGATGATTTCAGAGAGGCCTGGAGAGACTTACATGAACTGATGCTGAGTGAAATCAGCAGAACCAGGAGATCATTGTACACGGCAACAATAAGACTATATGGTGATCAATTCTGAAGGACATGGTTTTCTTCAACAATGAGATGTTTCAAACCAGTTCCAGTTGTTCAGTGATGAAGAAAGCCATATACACCCAGGGAAGAGGCCTGTGGGATCTGAGTCTAGACCACAACGTAGCATTTTCACACTCTCTATTGATGTTTGCTTACATTATGTTTTCCTTCTCAGGTTTTTTTTTTCCTATACAGCAAGATAACTGTATAAATATATATACACATATTTGACCAATTAAATATTTTAACATAATTCACATGTATTATTTTTCCTGCCATCTAGGGGAGGGGGTGGGGGGTAGGAAGGAAAAATTTGTTACAGAAACATTTGCAAGGGTCAATGTTGACAAATTACCTATGCATATGTTTTGTAAATAAAAAGCTTCAGGGCATTTTCACACTCTCTATTGATGTTTGCTTACATTATGTTTTTCTTCTCAGGTTTTTTTTCCTGTACAGCAAGATAACTGTGTATATATATCTATATATAGATATGTCTATATCTATATATAGATATATATAGATATGTACACATACATATATACATATATGTATATATGTATATATACATATACATATTTGATCTGTTAACTATTTTAACATAATTAACATGTATTACTCTTCCTGCCATCAAGGGGAGGGGGGGTAGGAGGGAAAAAATTTGTTACAGAAAGATTTGCAAGGGTCAATGTTGAAAAATTACCTATGCGTATGTTTTGTAAATAAAAAGCTTTATAAAAAAAGATGTTCCCCTCAGCTTCCTTTTCAAAGCCTCTGTCAAGCAATTTTTTCTTTTTTTTTTTTTTTTGAAATCCAATGAGACGAATGTATCTACTTCTCAAATTTTGTCCCTGTTTTTTTTCCAATATAAATTATGGCATAAGAGTCCATTTTGCTCTTTCCATGAAGCAATGCACCCCCTGCTCTATGTATTGGTTTGATGGAAGATTCTTCAATGGACAATTGGAGTTGATGTCACCAAGGACTGCTTCCTTGATGAAGGTGAGGATTAGATAGGATGCTATTTCTGAAGGTTATTGAGGAGGTAGCATTAATCTGGCTTCCATGGTAATGACAAAATGGAACCAAGGCAGAATGGTAGAAATGATTGGTTCCTAGAGCTTGGGAAGAACAGCATGAAGAAGAGCCATTCATGCACAAACTGCTAGTCAGCATGGCTGCCCCCCATAGAATGGGTTGAAGCACCATTTCTGCCATTCAGTGTATCTTCCTTTCTTGGCCACTTTATTATATAAATGAACATATTATATAAATGAACATATTACATTTTAATTGATTTTAATTATTCCATACTGGTTATCTCTGCTGGGTTTAAAAGCTATTGGATGTGATTAAAAAAAACGCTAATGAGATAGGATAAATCAGTTTCCCTGTAACATAACTTTAAAATGCATCCCACTGGATTATTGTCATCTGACTAGTAATATGTTTCATGTTTTAAATACTTGACATTGAACACGCAAAATTTTCTCTTTTAAAAAAAAAACGCTGTTAGGTCATAAACTTATGTTATGGAAAGTTACAAAAAGTTTTGAAAGCTGTTAATATTTAATGAGGGATTTTTCATTTAAATTAAGAAAAGAATAACAATAATAGTAAATTACTGTGGGGAAAAAAGAATACTAGATCTTTGTGTAGTTCCTAAGAACCAGTCTTCTTAACAGTGTTGTAAAACTCTAGTGCTGCTGTTTAAGGAGTTATGGTCTCTCCCCACTAAAAGAGGAATTTCATGAGGTAAATTTTAAATAGCAAGTTAATTTCATCTGAGAGCTTTTAGATAATGAGTTAATAAGGAGTATGGACTAACGTTTTGAACCAACTATTTACTTATATGTAAACCTGTCTTCACTGTATTCATGTAAAACTCCAGAATGTAGTCTCTGCGTTGCTTGTCTAAATTAGCCAATTTTAAGCAGCTTGAGTCTCCATCATTTTCTTTGGTAGTTGCTCTCTTGAACTTATTTGGTGGGTTAAAGCTTTTTTTGGAACTTTTCATGGTTTTGATATTGGTAAGCTATATTCTGAAGTCCACCTAAAGTGGCCAAATGTACTTCCCCTTCCTTTAAACTAGCTATAGAGTGGACAAAAGGAGAAGATTACAAACCTACCATGTATTTACTTAGATATATTTTAGATACACACACACACACACACACACACACACACACACACACACTGAATTTTGCCTCCAACAACTATTTTGAATATATCAAAACACTGTTAATGAGTATTCTATGAATTCACATGCTGTCCTAACATATAATTAAATCACTTTTTCAATTTAAATCAGAATCTTGTGGGACTTTAATTTCATATGCTTCTAATTTTTGATTTCGGCTAAAAGTGTCTGACTTCTCATAAGGCCACTAATCCATCTCTGAAGAAAAATGTCAGGAGCTCAAAGGAAATGACCTCTGTGAACTCTATCAGTGGATATCTCTCCCTGGAGCATAGTTTTGGAGGAGCAATCTTAGGAAGACCAAGGTAAGAACCTTCTTGACTCAATTTCTCATGCAAGACATTTTTTTTACCTGGCTCATTCTGAGCCTTACCATGACATTCTGTCACCCAATTAACTACCTATCACATATACGTGAAATCAAAAGGAAGTAATGCTTCTGGGTCCCTGCCTTTCTCCTTCCTAGCAAATTCCATTGATCATAACAAGTATAAAATGATATCTCATTTTCCACTGTAATACAATAAACCGTATTGGCAACTTTTGACTAAGTAATATAAGCTAGTGTAATACTACTGTAGTGAGGAATCCTACAAAAGACATATGAAAAAGACACCAATTCACTGAAAAACCAAATTGGTGAAATAGAAAAACTATGCAATGAACAAATTGGACAATTAGAAAGGGAGCTTAAAAAGGTAACTGAAGAAAATAATACATTAAAAATTAGAATTGAACAAATGGAAGTGCATGAATCATTAAGACTTCAAGAATCACTTAAACAAAAACAAAAAAAAATAAAAAAATAAAAGAAAATATGAAATATTTCATAGGAAATACAACTGACCT
>JAJPUD010024628.1:0-18506 GCA_023553655.1 Myrmecobius fasciatus
GTGGTTCCGTGCTTTATTCTGTGACCGCTGCAATTTCAGGACCCACTCCCTGCCTGCTAACCCAAGATGACATCTCCAAGAGGGACAATATGAATGCATTGTAAACCGCTGCTGCAGCTTCTTCTCCTTCTCTGTTAGACATGGTCTAATGAGTTGAGAAAATGACATTCAAGATGCTGTTTTGCCAATTAGAACTTTTGCTACCTGATTCTTGAAGGACACAGGAATACCTAATTGTAAGCTCAGACATTTTATTAAGTTGTTATTCTCTGTTTCCAGGGATGAAAAGCCTTTTAACATTCACCCAGGCATATACTCACTTAAAAAGAGAGGGGAGGAGAGGGAGGGAAGAAACAGCTGGAAAAAAAATATACTGGCTCCTGAATAGGTATAGTCATTTCCAAAATGCACAGAATTCTGCCAGTGTTAGACACAGACTCCAGGTCTTTGTGAATTGAAATCAGGAAAACACTACAGATTTTTTCCAGTTTTTTCCCTATGGCAGCTGTTAACACCATTTTGGGTGGATGACAGGCAAAGATAGCAACAGAAATGGGAGAGCCACACAGTCCTGTGAAGGCCTGGGCTTGCTGCTTAGCTGAATAATCTTATCAAGAAGAAGTCAAATGACAGGTTATTCCTCCCTCAAGCCCACCTCTCCTCATGCTTCTTTTCTCCCCCCAGCAGCAACAACGACTCAGTTGTTTTAAGCACTCAGGGTTAATCCTAGTTTCCCATGACAAGTTTGAAAGGTGTTTCCTACCAATAAAATGCCCTTCATACAAAGACCAGGTTCCCTAAGCCTCAAATCCTGTCCTGTTTTTTTTAGACCTGCTTAGGGGAATGGGGTGATTATTTTTCAAAGTTTAGGAAACCATGTAAAACACTTACCAATGCCCAGAGAACTGGAGGGTCCCATTGGGTTTCTGATGCCTTCCATGGGAGCCACCACCCCCTAATCCAATTGGATGAAGAGTTGGATGGGCATGTGATCTGAGAGGGGCCAGAATGCAGGTCCCAAATGCTCCTCTTTTTTTTTTTTTCTTCAATTTTGTTACCCATGCATCCTGACTTACCTAGCTGAGAGCCCTACCACTTGCCCACTGGGTCCATCTCCCCTTTCAATTCTAGACTACCCACCCATGTTCTTCGGCTTCCTAGAAGACTTTTTTTTCCTGCTTAAATGCTTTCTTACCACAGCACCAATAACAAATCCCCTTCTATAGCACCCCCTCTCCCACCCCATTCCTACACTCCCCCCCAAAAAAATGGTCCTTGTGGCTTCTCTCTTCGTGATTGGCATCTTATTAATGAAGAGGAACTGGTGTCTCTCATTACAGTTACAGTGAGTGAAAGCACCTCAGAACTAATTTAGTTGCTCTCACTAGGGAAGACACTTTCTTCCATCTAGAAGTTCACTTTCTTGCTGCCTGTGGCAATGAAAGAACCCGTTTTGTTTTAACATTAATAAGGTGAGAGAATAGAGAATTTCCAAAAGAAATTAAGAAAGGCAAGAGGGTAGATGTCGGCCTGTGAAAGGTTCCCAAACGCAGGCCCAGTGTTGGATTCAAATGAGGATCACTCCCTGCAGCAAAAATGGGAACAGCAGGAAATAAAAATCCACTAGACCAAGGAAAAAGAAATAAGGAAAGGGGGGTATGATAGAGAGACCTCTGGATAGGAATCAGGAGATGTGGGTTCTAATCTCAGTTATGCTAGTAACTGGCTGCATGACCTAGGGCTAATTTCTTAATCTCTCAGGATTTCAGATTCTTCATTTTTAAAATGAGGGGGCTGTTTGACATAATCCCTAAGGTACCTTCCAGCTCTAAAATGCTATTATTTTATTAATGTGGAAAGGATTGTTGTAACTTTTTTTCCTGTTTTTTTTTTTTCTTTCCTTTTTTTTTCTTCTGTGGCAACAAATTACAAATTCTTCCAGAATTAAAGAGCATGGAATGGAAATCATTTGGCTTCTCGAGCTGAAAAGGTCAACTAAATTCAGAAATGTACTTCATGCTTCTTACTGTCTGAGTAGAAACCTAATTACAGATCATACTTCATTGGCTAAAAAGGATCAAACTTATCAGTGCTCTTATCTGAATATGTATTTTTTTAAAAATTACTCCGAGTTACTAATTCATATCTTTTTTACTTACAGGAAATTCTACTCATTGATAAAGCTCTGCTTTGACACTCTTCCTGTCATAAAATACCTTTATTTCCACAGACATAACTTTATGACCATACCCCTTTTATCATGTTTTACTTAAAATACCTTGTCATTTGGGGAAACCATAAAAAAAGGGCATCTTAAAAAAAATATGTTCATCATTTAGCCTGAGATGGCATCAGGGCATGTAATGATTTGATTCTCTCTGAGAAGCTTTTTTAAAAAATAAGGCTAAGAGAGCCTTGAGCTGATATTAAAACAAGGCAGATTTTCTCTTTCCTGGATCTTCATGATTCAATACTGTGACTTCATTTGGAAAAGGAATGCTGTAACCTAAAGGTAAGCTATGAGATCATATAGCACTTAGATCCTAAAATGGAATCAAATGAGATTTTTATTGGGTATTAAATGAGGGAAGGAACTCTCAATAGAAAAGGACTGCCATGATAGATTAAATACCTTTCTTTTCTTTTTTTTTTTTTTTTTTTTCCTGTACTGGCATTCAGTGCGAATGTATCAAGCTAGAACAATGCAAAACTTTTCTTTCCTGTATTAAAATTCTGCTTTTCAAATGATTTTCCCTATCAGAAATTAAAAACAAAAACAAAAACAAACAAAAAAAAAAAAAACAAGCAGCTTGGTGTGCACAGAATTTGCTTTGTTCATTTAGACTGAGTCTCTTCTCTCCTGTATTGCCTGGGCTAGAAATACAGGACCTACTCTGATTGGCATATTTCTGACTTGTGCCAAATCTCCCCTTTCTTGGGCAATCAGTCAATCCTTTGCTAGGGTAAGCGAAGAGGAAACATTCATCATATTAATATGAAACTTAGTGCCCACAGTGTCTCAGAAATCTGGAGCTCTAGACATCCATCAGTCTCCCCCTCCCGAGTAACTTGGTTTGAAGGCATGAGCCATCATTAGGATATTAATGGGACTTGAATTTGAGCCCTTATGACTTATCTGTGAGAATTTAGGCAAGTCACTTAACTGTTTCCTTATTTATAAAATGGGGGAGAGTATTGGTCTAGACAAAGGGTTATTAATCTGAGACCAGTGAATTTTAAATATATATATATATATACATATATATATAAATATAACTGTATTTCATGAAAAATAGTTTCTTATGCATTTTATTTTATGGATTTGAAACCAATATTCTGAGAACAGAGTCATAAGGTTTCACCAAATTATCAAATGGGCCCATTACGAAAAAAATAATTAAGAAGTTCTGTTCTAGATGACCTTAGGCGGTCTAGTTGAATTTCTAGCTGTAAACTTTGACTCTAAATTGTCAAGTTGTAATGCACACCACTTACATGTTTTGGAGGTTCTTGTATCTTCCCAAAACAAAGGTCTTATTTCCTCTCTTCCGAAATGAGCATACTTATCTGCTTGTTCTTGTTCTAAGTATCTCCTAAGGGCTTTTCCCCCTACCTACAGTTACTGAATTAAATGAATGCTAATCCTATCAAGCTTGGTCAGGTTTTATGTGCCCTTGATTGGCTGATAGATAAATCAACACTTTCTCATTAAAACTAAGATTATATTTTTACTTTTTGAAAAGGAGTTGTGAAGATTTCAATCCATTAAATTCTCATCCCATAATTTTTCACAGTTTCCCTCAGGTTGCACTGATATTTGGCCCTTCTTTAAAAATAGAGAATGGGAAACATAGAAAGGAATGAAACTTTGGTGGAAAGATCAATAAAAACCAAAGTCTTCTGGCTTCCTAACTACCTTCTTTACTACCAACCTCATTTTTATCTTTGACTTAGTCCTGAGCATTCCTCTATGATACCAGAATTTTACTCAGGGTTAGAGAGAATTAACAAAAAACAAAAACCCCAAAAAACTCCTAAAGAAAGTAAGATCAGAGTCTAATTTGCAGGCCGTATTCCCCTTTTTAAAAGAGAGAATTTGCCTGCAGTGTCTATAATTTAGACAGTCTTAATGAATGATTTCTAAATTATTTATTATTCACAGAAAGCTCTGTCCCTGAAAGATTACAAAACTATTTGGGCATAAGTCAGATAGTTCAAACACTTGGCCCTTTTGACTGGGCTTGTTGCTGAAAACATTCGTGATCTGTGAATAAATTTCCTTCTCTACTTCTTTATTTCAAAGTTTGTGCTGTGTGCATTGTAAGACCCATTTGGGATTGCAGAAAAGTGCCTTAGCCACATTAATTGCTCTTTTGCACACTTCCAACTGAATCAACTATTCCCAAATTAGTCGAAAATTAGACACTGCTGGAATATACAAACTGGATACATGGCAAGAATGCATTGAAGTACCTTAGCATCCTTTCAGAGAGCTTTCTGCTGCCAAGCCAAAACACCCAGACGGGTAGACTGCTGTGAAATATGTAGGCGATGCCTGCTGACTGATTTTCAGATGACGAGGAGGTATTTGAAAGCATCAAAGGGCCCCGTATAGATATGTGTACATTAAACCTTGCTTCTGTGATCTCTGCACTTGACTATTGTAACTCACTGTTTAATGGATTGACAATCTCTGCCCTTCACCGATTTAACACCTTTTCAAGGAGCTGCTGCCTTCACACAGGCTTCTTGCTGGGGCCGAGTTTCAAAAGTTTCCATTCCCAGGTCTGTGATGTTCCTTTGGTCACAGTTTGAGTTATTCAGTTTGGGCTTTCTTTCTTATAAGCCTGTTTCTGCCTGTTTTATGCTGATGTTTGGATGTGGCTATTATTTGTTCCGACCTATAAAGCATTTCAATCAACAAATATTTGCCAAGTGCTGATGGTGAATCACCTTGTGATTGGTGATTTAAAAAAATAAAATTGAAAATGTGGCCCTTGTCCTCAAGAAACTTACAATCTAGTTGGTGAAATTTCACTGATAAACTGGCAAATATAGCTAACAATACAAAGCAACTTATGTGTATATGTGCACACACACTTGAGAGGTCTGGGAAGTGAGGATTTTTTTCTCCTTCAGTAGAAGAAATGGGGTTAAAACAGCTAAAAATAAATTTGATTCTCAAACGACTTTATTATGGATTTTCTTCTTGGATATAAGCATAAAAACCCTCATTTTCTTTATATTCTCTGTACTTAGAGATGTTTCTTTACTTGTGTACCAGGTGCCAGGTGTTTGACTATTACTATCTACTTTCAAATATGCCAACAAGTATAACACCTTTTAGGGTTTTTTTTTTTGTTTTTGTTTTACTTTTTTTGAAAATCACTAATTTGTTGCGAATTGAACAGCTAATGAGGGTGTGCAGAATCCTGACATATCTGTGCTGCTGAATAGTTATGAACCTTTAACTCAGTAAAGAAGGAATCAATCAGACCAAGGGTCTATGCAAATTCCACAAAGGATTTGAGTGTTCCCATATGTAGGCTGAACATACATTTCACCTGGAGAGAGGAATCTCTGAATATCAACTCTGATTATAAACTGATATCTCTGAATATCAACTAAATTGTTGGTTGGGCTTCAATTAGGCCTCCCCACAACATTTTCATGATTTCAAACTAGTTGTTCCTCTCATCTAACAACTTTGGCCTCAATTATTTATGTATAGATCATGCAGTAGAATTTGATTTACCACCCCATAGGTCATCTTGGGGAAAACCAGCTCCACAAATGAATAGGCAGCAAAATGGTAAGAAACAGAGGTGGACTGCTTATCCAATGAAATGTATTTAGATTTTTTTTTTTTTTAATTCCTCCTAACAAACATAACATTTAGGCCTCTGGAAGCAGGTTTTTTTGCCTTCCTCTTCTTCTTCCTTTTTTTTTTTTTTTTTTTTTAAAGAGATGGGGTATACTCAATATCTGTGAATATCAGAAGTTAGACATATTTGTTATCAAGAAATGATAGGAAAACTGGGACAGAGGACTGGGTGCTGGAATGTTTTTAAAGTCTTTTAGTGGAATGTTTTCACTGACCCCCAAATGAACACTGAATGTGATTTCTATAGGATGGATTTTTCCAAAAATTGTAGTTCCTGAAAAGGCAACAGACATCAAAACTAAGCAATTTCAGGGTAAATTTATCAGCTATATCCAATTTTAGAAGACATTTCTCCTAGTGTGGAGAAAAAATGATGGAGAACAGTTCCTTTTCTTAAATCCCAACCATTAGCCTTAGGAAATCGGACACAAGGGGAAATTAACTTCCACAATAAATACTTATTAGGGGAAAAAATGCATTTCCTTTCAGCTAGAACAAAAGCAAGGCTCAATTTGCTATTTCCAGAGATAACTGTTTTGATAATTCTCTTGAAAATGTTTGAAAAAGAAAAGGCTTTTCCCCTCTTTTTACTACTTTGATATAATCTTGGGTCCTTGGTCACAACTGCCATTTAAAATTGACCAAGGCCACGCTCTCAGAAGGTACCAAAATATCTTGATTGAAATGAAAAATGAAATCCAAGTCACAATTCAAAAATCCATTATGTTAAACAATATGAGCTGGCATCTAAGGCAAGATAATTATAAAGCTGCTATACAAATTTAGTTATGACTAAAATGAAAATATTGAACTAACAGTAAAATGAGTTCTTGAATGTTCTGGCTGCTGAGGGACCAAAAACCAGTCACTTTCTTGGGAGTTCTATTTTCTATCGTCATTTTGGCAATAAGCTGGTGAAATTTCTTAATCACAGTGCAAGATATTTGATTCTTCAATACTGATTCCCAACCAGTACCATGTTTAGAAATGGAATTTGGTCCATTTTATAGAAAACTAAATCAATTTCTTCTTGGGACTCTTTACCTGAGCTGTCTTTTGATCCTTCCTGTTTTTTCTTCCACCTCCTAATGATTGAATACCCACTGTATTCCTCAAATTTTTCTCCACCCCGTTTTCTCCCCCCTTGCATTTTTCTTGCTCCTTTCATTTTTCCTGTGTATGCTGACTCCCTAGTTCCTCTTCTACTAAATTATGCTCTATTATTTCCACAGCCTGAAGAACTCACAGCTGAAGCATTATTTCTAACCTTATTTTGTATTCCTAGCATGTGCTATAACCTGTTTTGAGTTTTATTTGCAGCCAAGATGCTGACACAGCTCCAATTTTGTTTTCATATTTTGATTGGGTAGGAGTGTTCGTTACTGTGGGTACCAGGGAAAGGGGGGAAAAGTCATTTTTTTAAAAAGGCACATTTATACCTTCGTTAAAGAGCTCTTTGTCTCTAAATGGAATCCATTTTAATTTTTTGAATTACATATGTTCACAAATGTTATTACTTTTATTTCTTGGGGGAAAAAGGGTTTTGATAAAATTAAAACATGCTGGCATTATTTATCTTACTATGTTTCTGATATCATTTCTGCACATTTTTGTTCTTATATCTCCTACCAGTTTTTCCTTACTGACCCACAGTCATATTCTAAGTAGAGATACATAGTATTAGGGCTCTTGGTTAAAAAATAATCTTGTCAAAGCCAGATTCAAGGTCTTGAATAATATCTATAGGCATAAATATAATCCTGCTTGTGGCATCAGTTCAGAGGGCATGCCATGGAAATACCTTGAAATGAGGTAATTCAACAAACCTGCTTGCTTCTCCTTGTGCTTTGGAGAGAAGCATCACATTTTATTTGCTCGACCTCTGCACAAACTGTCCTCACTCCTTTCTGGTTTCTGCTTCTTGGAATCTCTCATTCCCTTTAAGACTCAGCTCCAACCTAAGTCCTTTCCTTAGTGGTTACTTATTCTCCAAGAAAGTACTTTGTATTTAATCTGTAAATATATTTTTCTTTTCCTTTGTATCTAATCTGTAAATATATTTTTCTTTTCCTTTGTATCCTCAGTGCCTAAGGAGAGGGTGAATTTATAATTCACCTGGGGTCAGGTGATCAGGAGGACTGTTGGATCAGACATATCTTGAGTGAGTTGAAAAATGAAGTCCAAAACATAATTCAAAAATCCATTTGAGTGAAAGCATACAGTAGATGTTTAATAGGGATGTTTGATTGATCTGAATTAAATTAAACTCTCTTATATGTGGCAGGAAGGCTGAAACAGGAGAAACTGACATTGTATTTTATTTTATTATAGTGAATAGCATCATTAAATGGTTCCAAAGTAGTTACAAACATCCTATTGAATTTAGGCTAAACCAGTTTACTTTGAGGAATAATCTTCCTAAAACACTAATTTCAGTATATTACTCTTCTCTCCAAAAAATGTCAGTGGCTCCTTATTACCTGCAAAACAAATATAAATTCTCATTCCTTCACAGCCTGGCCCCCATCTGCTCTGGCTTCTCTCTCATTATTCTGCAACACAAAATCTTTGTGAAGTCAAAATTTTCTACTCATAATTTTAAATATTGGCTCATTCCATTCTGGCTTGGTAGTTCATATTCCACCCTGATTTGGAATGCCCCATTCCTCCTTTCCCTATCTGTAAGAGCTCAATTTATCTGCATCCTATATAATCCTCAAGGAAGAGATAAAATGCTATCTCTATTGTGAAGCCTTTTCTGTCAATTTCCATCAATGATAATAGCATTTAATTTCAGTGCAATGTATTTGAGAACTTCACAAGATACCTACACAAAGTTGATGGTTTTTTTTTTTCTAATTTTTGTCAGTTTTACCTCATTCAATTTAATTTAGCAAGCATTTCTGAAGTGCCTTCTATTTGTAAAGACTGACCCAGACACCAGGGATACAAAACCAAAGATGAAATAGCTCTTGCCCTTCCTTTAAAAAACTTACATTCTACTGTAAAAATGACATTTTATTTTCCACTAAGATTAAAAGATCTTTGAGAGCTGGGAATTATACCTTATACTTCATTATATGCCCCCAAAACTAACATGGTACCTCTATTGGAGCAAATATTTAACAAAAGTTGAGTTGCTTCAGTTAAAATATTGCTATTGATCATATGGAATATAGTATGTTGTAGGAGGAGTAATGCATTCACCATGCCTGTGCCCTATGTCCCAAATTAATTAGTTTTATGTGTTTAATACAAAGTATAATGTATAGAGAATTGTTCTCAACTCTAAGAAGTAGGTTCACATCCTGACCCTAACATATACTGGGAGTTTGGGCAAATCTCAGTGTTCTAGGAAACTATTGAAGATAGTAAGTTGCAGAAAAAGAACCAACTGGCATTGCTGGAGGGAATTTCCCTACCTGGGAGTTCTTTATATCCTCTTTAATGCAAGTCACAATGTTCTCATGAAATATGAACTAACATGCCTGCACACACTCACAGACACAGTTTGTTTTAGACCATTATAAATGGATTTACTTCACTTGATGTTCCTTCTAGTTATAACAACACAACACAAAACAGAAATTTACTTGTAATCAAATAACATGAGTGAAAGAAAGTCTCACAGATTCTGTTGTTTTTCAAGAGAATGGCAGGGCCAAAGTTCCTGCAAAGCCGTGAAAGCAGAATTGTAAAGGAGAGACAAAACCAGAAAAAGCCTTGTTTTTTCTTTACCTGAGTTATCATCACACCAGTGCCTTGGGAAGCAAAACTCCTGTCTCCATTGAGTCAAGAGAATTGACTTGGAATGTTTGAGCTTGACTGTTTAGGCATACATTCAAAAAGGCAAATCACAGAACAAAAAAGAAACAATACTAGACTCCTTGATTTGGATTTTCTGTGAAGGAAATTTTAAAATGTATTTTTTCATTGAACTTATTTACTGTTCCCTGGTTCCTCCTAAATCCCCAAATTCATGTTTACCAAAATATTACATTCAGATATCTCCAATTAAGCTCTGGATTAGTAAGAGCTAAGACTTTATTTTAACTGTAGGTTCATATTAGTTTCCTAAATTTCCCAGTGCTTCTTCCGTGGAGGCTGAGGAATTACCAAATGCTCTGGGTTATGATTTCCCACAACCTATACTTCTTTTAATTGAAATGGACAGTCCAAACCTAGAATTGGTGGTCTCAGGGATATTCTCCTATCAGGTAGCTTGGATGGATTAAATATGCTAATATAAAGGTGCATTCTTGATATTTCAATTGGAGGTAAGGAAACAGCAGGTTGGTGGTTGAGTTCTTGTAGCCTATATGTTTTATTAAGTATGTGTATTAATCCCAAGATATTCTTGATATATTCTGTACTGACTTTATTATAATAAGAATTTGTTTTTAAAACTTTTATTGCACTGTCATTATCTGATAGATATTTGTGGGGAGAAGACAAATTAGAAGAAGAAACACACTTAATAATGCAAATAATTTTTGTAAAAATTAAACTTTAGAGAAGGTTTTAGAGCTGAGGACCCAACCAAGTTAATGGATCGATATTTTCAGAAGCCAAGAAAGATAACCCAAATTCGTACTTTAGAGGTAGTATGGTGTGGTAGAAACAGCATTGATTTTGGAATAACAATACTAAAGGTTCAAAGACCAGTTTTCCCCTTTACTAGCTATATAACCAAGTGCAAGTCACTTAATTCGGCCTATAAAGTGGAAATAATAATTGCACTACCATGTTATAAGGATCAATTGTGAAAATGTATGAGAAAACATTTTATGTTTTAAAATACTTTTTAAGCATGTGGGAGGTAGCATGGCTTAGTTATTTGAGAGTCAATGTTGAAACCTGAAAGGCTTGGTTTTAAATCCTTCCTCTAATCTATAGTGTTTATATGACTATGGATATATCATTTAATTCTATGTACTCTAGGTAACTCACTAAGACAGGCTTCCTTAATCTTTTATATGCTAGAGACTTCTTGGCAGTTTGATAAGGCCTATGGATATCTTCTCAAGATAATGTTTTTAAATTCATAAAATTAAAAAATAGGACTACAAAGGAAATCAATGATACTGAAATATAGTTATCAAAATCAAATTCATGCGACACCTGAAAACTATGATTAAAAATCCCTATTAATATTACAAGTTTCAGAGAAGTTCCAACATGAATTGGGACATAGAGTTTTCTCAGAAGGTTTTTCTCTAAGAATAAAATCATAAGACCACATCCTGTCTCCATCCATATATAACAGAGAGACAGTCATGGAATAGAGAATAGAGTTATGGTGAAATCTTGTGGTCAGGAAGAACTGGGTTCAAATTTTATCCTTGACAGATTGTGCTATCATGGGCAAATCACTTAACCCCTTAGTGCTTCTGGACCCTTTCTGAGACTATTAGTTACAGATGAGTTGTTCATCTGCAAGCTCCCCTCACCAATGCAATCACAAATCTAAATACGCCCTATATCAATTATATTTATGAATATATCATTATTGTTTTAAAATGGCAAAGTTTTATTTGTAGCAGAGAAAAATATAGGTTAAAAATATGAGAAAGTTTCTGCTACTGATAAAACAAGGCAAATACCATGGCAGCTGGAACATCATTAGCCCCAGAAAAAATTAAAATTAGGTTCCCATCTCTCCCCCTCAATTATAAGCTACATGAGTTCAAGGGGCATGTGTTCTTCTTTTTTTAAATCTCTAGTGATATGTAAGATAATGGGGAGGACATGGTGTATGCTCTCTAGATTATTGCTGATGGATTGCTAATAAGAACAGTTATTTCTTGAGGGTGGGAGGGAAGTCTTATTTCTTCTGGGTTTAGGTTTAGATTTCCAATGACTTTCAAGTTGCACACATGCTTGGAAAGATGTACATCAGAAATCCTCAGAAGCAACATGCAGCTCAATGAAGTCGCCAATCTCCTGATTGGTCTCTCTGCTTCCCATAAATCTCTTCTCCAAATCATCTTCCACAGAACTGTTAACTTGATATTCTTTTTGCAAAGATATGCTGACTGTGTCAGTTCTTTCCTATCGCCTTTAGAATAAAACACTAACTCTTCTCTGTGGCATTTAAAGCCTTTCATTCACAATCTGGCTGCAGCCTACCAATGTGGCTGTGGCCCATCTTAACCTATTGATGTTATGTCACATTCTGGCAAAAGAGAGCTACTTGTGGTTCCATGTACGCAGCAATCTATTTCTTGTTTCTATGTCTTAGCATAGGTTGTACCCTTCTACCTGGAGTGCTCTTCCTCACTTCTGCTTCATGGCATTTCTGGTTCCCTTCAAGGTTCAACTCAATATCCATCTCCTATAGGAGGGCTTCATTGATTCTTTTGGTTGCTAGAGCTCTCATCCCACAAAATGACTTTGTATTTACTTTATGCATCTTTATTTTTTTGTATATTTTATAATCTGAGTACATATTGCTTCTCCTAAATTTAACTCAAGATCCTTGTGGTTTTTTGCTACTTTGTATTCCCGGTACAGTGGGAATGTACTGGGACTGCAGTACATTCCGTATAAGTACTGGCACATAACACCAGTGTCTAGCACATAGCAAGAGCTTAATAAATGCATTAATAAATGCAAATGAATGAATGAATGAATGGATGCATTTTGATCGGCTTTGAATGCAATGTAAAATTTTCTTTTCATCAGACCAGTGTGTCATTGATATGCTCTGGTTCATCAACCTCCCAACTAAATCCCAAAATTCATTCTCGCCAATCAATTAATCAACACTAAAATGTCTCCAGTTAAACTCTAGATTAACATGTGCTGAGATTTCATTTTAATTGAAGATTAAGATTAGCTTCCCTTTCTTTCTGAGCTTTTCCAGTGCTTCTCTCTTGCTTAGCCCATTGCTAGGGCTAAGTGAATCACTTTGATTTGAGCCCGGGGTGAAGGATTATCAGACCTTAATGGACTTCAGTACTGATGCTCTCTCTGCTTAGCTAGGGAAAGGCACCATCAGGGATGATTGCTGAATGCTGCTGTAAAGAACTGTCCCTTGCCCTACTCAACAGAGATTCTGTGTTCTTATGGGGGAGACTGATTCCCTAAAACTCTTAAGTATAAGAAAAGCCTAGTAGTCTCATCTGTGGCATAGCTTTGCGTGGCAGTCTCCATTTAAATTATCCCTCCTGGGATATCTCCATTTGCTTCTAGGGTTAATTCCCGGGCAAGAGAAAATAACATTTTAATGGGAAAAGTAGTAGCTATGTAGCTTAGTGGATAACACTCTGAAAGACTTGAGTTCAAATTCTGCCTCAGATACTTTAAAGCTGTAAGAACCTGTAAAAGGGTCTTCCAGTTTCAGTTTATTCATCTGCGAAATGGGCATAACAATTGTATCTATCTGATAGTGTGGTTATAAAGATTAAAGGAGATAAGACAAATGCTCTGTTAATCTTGAGGTGTTATATAAATGCTAATTATAGCTATTATTGCCCCATTTCCTATTATTTCTATCATAAGTTATCCTTAAAAGCTAATATTTCAGCAGCAGCTAGAAATCATGGATATGTCTATGCCAGAAGTAAATATCTCTCAGTACTGACTTTTTTTGTACACTGCTAAAACCCCGAGAAACCACTACACTTATCAATAATGTCAAGGAGGAAAGATGATTACTGTCATTATATTTACTGGATAAAGGCAATTTATAATCTCCCATTTCCAGAATTCCCAGTTCCCTCTGGAAGACTTCTCTCACCCCTGCCTCACATGATCTCTGCCTTCTGTTAGGGCAGAACTCATGCACCACTTGATCCCACCAGTGAATGGTTCTTTCAATCTCTCTGTTTCTCTCTTTTCTTATTGGCAGCTATCTCTCAAGTGGACTTAAAATTCTTTTAGGGTAGGGACTATATTGTTTTTCTTTTTATATCCTGTCTGTCCTCCAGTAATAATATTCATGCTTATCCATTCCTGACTAATTTGTGGAAGTTATACTTGATCTATGAGATCACAGGTCCTTTTGAGAGATTTTGTATCCTCACTGCCCAACCCAAAGCCTGGAGCATAGTATGAACTTAATAAATGTTGAATCAATTCAAATGAGTGGAGCAAAAAGAAAAGAGAGAAAAAATTCCAAACTTTTTCTTCATTGGATTCAGATTATAATCATGTCTCCCTAGATTAGTTACAAAACTACTATTGACCTTAAGGGGAAGCCTAAACATTTAGGGAAAGAGAATCAATTCCTCCTTTTGAGAGAATACATTTCCTCAGATTCCCTTTCTAACTAGTGATGTGTGACAGGTTAATATTATCTGAATCCACACTTCCATGGATTTAGTTCCTACTCAAGTATTAACCGATCTTTCCAAAGTTATAGGTTTCTAGACCCTAAATTCAGTGGCTACCTTACCCCTTTGAACAAAGCAGATATTGAATTATGTGCCCACCATAGTTTCTATGGTTTTGCCTTCATTGTTAATAGTAACATAAATCTGTACTGATGGGATTTCCAGATTATTCTGGTCTATGCTGTATAAGATGAGACTTCCCACTGAGCCCCCGGTGGCACTGTTGGTATGCTTTAACTTGATGGGACTGACTTAGCTAATGGGATTCTCTCTTCAGTTGTTTGACTATGTTAATGTTGCTAGAAGAAAAAATGGCTTTTCCTATATGTAAGCTGTTTTCAAATTTGCGTAGGGGTTCTTCTTAACAGATTTGCAGTTTTCTTCCTATGGAGATATCACAATTACGTGTTCTTTTTTTCCCCTTATAAAAACTAATATCATGCTAGGCGCCCCATCAGGAATACTTAGACAGATTTAACTCCCATAAAAATCAGTCCTGAATATATCTAATCTAGGCTTCAGGACCTCCTTTCTTCGATTTCTTGTTTCCCCCACCTCCCCTGCCTTTTTCCACTCTCCTTCCCCCTCAACATATTTATGCCTACCTAGAAACAGATCAGAGCCAATCTATTCCCCAGAGGGAAACAATGGTCTCTTTTCCTATTAATGAACGGTATGTTGTTGCAGATTCATGTAGGGTTTAATTTAATAAACACAGAAAGATGAATATGCTTCTGGGATATTAAACCTCTCTGGGTCTGAAATTGGTGACATGGAAGAAAAGCAGCACTTGGCTGAATCTTGTGAAGCTGCCCATCTTATAGCTGGGTCCTTGGCAGCAATCTGACAAAGCAGGATTTGGGGGCCATTTTAATCTTTTTATTTAATCTCTGCTGTTTGACCCCCTGTGCCCTGAAAGTGGTCAGATTTGCAGTCATCAGATTCTGGGCATGTGGGCTACCTCATCTTCCTTTACCTCACTTCCCTAGTTCTTTCAGGCTTGCCCCTTCCTGCCTCAACCCCCACCTCAAGTGTCCAGATCCCAAACTAGTGCTTCCAGAAGAAGCATATACCATAGGACAGAACAGGAGAATTCTATGATCCTCAGGTGTGGTTGATATTACATGCAGTAAACATCGGCAAATACTTACTGTTTTAATTAAACATTTAAAGCAGAATTTATTCCTTCCCCCACCTTCTGCCACCAAACTACTTCTCTTCCAAACTCCTCTACTTCAGGTCTAACCATATCCATTGGCTCCCTGTTACCCCCACAGGCAAATAAAAACTCTTCTTTTTAGCATTTAAAATTCCTTCCAAAATTGCCCCATCCTATCTTCTCAACATTACATATCTCTCCCCTTCATACTCTCTCTGGCCCAGTCAAACTGGCCTTCTGCTTATTCTTCACACCTGATATTCTCTCTGCTCTTTCTTCCATTAAACTTGTTTCAAAAGCCCAGAATGCCTTCCACCTACTCCCTTGCCTTGCAGCATCCCTTACTTCCTTCAAGACTCAGATCAAGTTGTGTATTCTACACAAAATCTTTCCTAATTCTCCCAGTTATTAACTACCCAACATTTATTTCAAACCTATTTATATGTCTACATGTTATTTCTACTAATAAAATGTAAGGTGCTTAAGGATAGAAACTTTTTCACTTGTATTTTTTGTATTCCCATGTCTAGCATTCAGAAAGCATGCTTATTGATTGATACATTGCCTACTATGGGCCAGGCATTGAGGATTGGGTCTTGGCTCAAAATCTTTCCATTACTGACCATGCTGTATTGCTTACCCTGGCACTGCTCTCTCCTTTGAATTAACTCAAGAAATATTTTTTATTAAGTGCTTATTATATACTGGGAACCAAGGGAAAGAAAGGTAAACAGGATATAGGCCCTGCCTTCAAAGAGTTTACAACTGACTAGGGGTGATAATATGCATACATAAATGATACAAATTAAAATATAAGTACACAAAAGAAGTATATATGATGTTCTATGAATAGAAGAAGAGATTACAATGAGCTAAAAGATAAGCAACATTTCCATGCATCTAAACTGGGCTTTAAAGGATGCTTTAAATGTTTAAAGCATTAAGATCCCAGTGAAATTATAAATACTACATGAGAACAGTAGCAAATTGGACTATTATAAGTCACTGATATGTCTCAATTTTATTTACCACATTTCCTAAGCAGCTATTCAGGAAAATCTTTAAGGAATGGACAAAAAAGAGGCAAACTTTGATGGAGCCAGAAGAAGTTAGGAAAAACTCAGATCATTGGTGATTGTCTAGGAGAGAAAGTAGGAGTGCCCTTGGAAGCTAAGCAGAAGTACACTAAGATCAGCAAAAATAATACTGGCTACCAAAAGGGAAAAAAAAAGTAAGAGAGCAAAGTTGAACCTTCCTGACTTGTTTTATCTAGGACTTGATTAGACCTACCTGTGCCCAAACACCAAGCTCATGATTTCCCCTATTTGTCTTTTGACAGTGTTATCACAAATTTGAAATATAAATGCATCTTAATTCACTCTTTACCAAGTACACAAAATTGAATTGGGTATTACCAGAAGTACTAGTATGGCCAGAAAGGCAAGTGGATACTTGGTCATTGGGCAATAATTGGTAATTCCAATAGACAATACAGTTCTGGAGTTGATTTTAGGGGAAAAAGGGGAGGGGAGATTGGGAGTGTGTGGGGAGAGAACCTAATGGGCTATCTAATATATACTATCAGATTTATTCCAAAATAGCAAAATGAAATACTGAAGTACTCATTGCCACATAGTCTATTGGCATGGAACTTGGAGCTCAGGAGAAAACAGATAATATGGTATATTTTTTTATTAAAGCTTTTTATTTGCAAAACATATGCATAGGTAATTTTTCAACATTGACATCGACCCTTGCAAAGCTATAATATGGTATTCATGAAATGAGAAACTGCAAGGCATAATGGAAAATAAACACTGCGGAACAGGAGTCCAGAGACCCAAGTTTCTGGTACCATCTGGAGTGACTTATATGCTTGGGCAAGTGGCTTCCACTCTGCAGGTCTCAGTTTTTCTCATTTGTAAAATAAGATGAATTAAGTGGCCTATTTTTTCCCCTGGACCTGTGATTTCATTGGTATAGGGAGCTTGGTGATCCCCACCACACATATTTCAGAAGAGAGGAAACTTTTGCAATTTAGAATCCTGAAGAGTTTACTGCTGCACTGAGAAATGGTGACTTGTCCTGGATCATCCAATCAATATGCGTCAAATCGAATACTTGAACTCAGATCTCCCTGCTTCCCAGGCCTGCCTTTTAGCTAGTTCACATGTTATAAAGTGCTTCACAAATGTTATCTCATTAGATCCTTACAATAATTCGGTGTGTGTGTGTGGGGGGGGTATTATTTCTCATATTTATTTATTTACAGTTGAGGAAGTGAGGTTGAGAGAGCTTCAGAGATTTAATCTGAGTCCCATAGTTAAGCTGGATTCCAGTTTAGGTCTCCCTGATTCCAAGCTGTCTCTCTTGGATGATTATACCAGAGTTAAAATTCTATTCCCTAAATTTTGGTGGTATGTATGAAGGAAGTCAAAGATAGACACCAAGGAGCTTCTCCACCTATTGAGATATTCAGGTTAAAGGAATTAGCATAGTTGACTCATCATCCAGCAGAGAATATTGAAAGATGAAAGTCTTTTGCTAAACTCATCAGAATTGAGGTACTCTCTCTTAATTATCCTTTTGAATTCAGAAGAACCAAACAACAATTTTAGGAGCTTAAGGAGATGAGAAAACTACCAAGAGCTGTCCCATTGTTGAGCCTCCAAACAAGGAGGGAGCCTGGGACTGTAGAAAGATCAGCTTTACAGTCAAAAACCTGGATTCAAATTCTTGCCCTGATCTTCCTCACTTCGTGATTTTCCTCAGTTTCCTCAACTAGAAAATGAGGGGGTTGAATAAGATCATCTTTAAATCTATGATTCTAAGAGAAGTTTTTATTTCAAATGATCTGATGGCAGTACAGCGATACAAACGGGTTACCATTACTGAATAAGAGCACACCTGGAGCATCTCCCCACTCTCACCGAATCCTTGAATATTGAATTTTGAAAAAAAAAAAAAAAGAAGAAGAAGAAGAAGAAAGAAATTGACAAGCCCTTTAATCCAATAGTCAATATCAGGCTCTTTTGGGTAAACTATTGATTTAAGACTCAAGCGTAGCCTCCAGCAAGAAAAGTCTAACGCAAATATGCCGTCCATCTATTGATACATATCACCTGTA
>JAJPUD010024629.1:0-18502 GCA_023553655.1 Myrmecobius fasciatus
TCTATCTATCTATCTATCTATCTATCTATCTATCTATCTATCTATCTAGTTGCCTGCCTGCCTATCTGTCTATGTATCTATCTGCCTGCCTGTCTGTCTGTCTATCTGCCTGCCTGTCTATGTATCTATCTGCCTATCTGTCTATGTATCTATCTGCCTGCTTGCCTGTCTATCTGTCCATCTGTCTGTCTATATCTAAATGTGTTGGGGGCAGGAGAGGGAGAGAAGTACATGGGAATTTGTGGTGTTTCCAGGCATATTTGATAGAAAGGTCCTTTGTTTCTGTCTTTTGTCTGTTCATCTGTCCATCCTTCTATCTGTCTATCATCTATATCTATCTAAATGTATTGGAGGTAGAAGGGGGAGGGAAGTGCATGAAAATTTGTGGTGTTTTCAGGCATATTTGATAGGAAGATCCTTTGTTTTTCTCTTTTGTCTGTCTGTCCATCTTTCTATCTATATCTGTCTATCTCTAAATGTGATGGGGGCCAGAGTGGGGAGGAAGTGCATGGAAATTCATGCTGTTTCCAGTCATATTTGACAGAAAGGTCCTTTGTTTCTCTCTTTTGTATCTCCCTCCACTTCAGAGTCTAAGCTAGTATCCTCTGACTGCTTCCTGGTGATCATTTTTATTAAAGGATTTGTAGAGTGCTATAGCAAAAGGTTTTGCTTTTTTTTTTTTTTTTAAACTGGCTACTGAGTCAGAACTCCAAGGAATATACTAAAGACGTGACTTCTGATGCTGAACCTCATCCTCATCCCTTGTTTAGGAAATGTTAATGATGGCTTCAAGCTCCAGAGGTTCAACTTGATGAAAATCAATGAGTCCATATCCTCCTAGGCTTCTGTGTCTAGAACGAAGCCATTGTTCATTTGTATTTTCTTTTTAAGCCCTGTGAGATCTCAAAGGCAGCTGCCTGTCGTCTTCCCCTTCCTGGGCACCTGAGATCTGGCACTTGGGTACTGGCTCCTAGAGCATTTGTGGCTGTAAGATCAACAAAAGCAAAACAGCCCAAAGGGAAAGAGTTACCCTAAGAGATCAACACCCGGAAAGAAGGAGCCCATATGACACTGATTCAGCCTCTGTTCCGTAAAGTTTGTTGTTTGTCCTTCATTGTGAGAGAAGACCATGACTTCTGGAAGCTAATCTTGTAAAGTGGCTAGTGAATAACCCTCACAAAGGAGGGTTATGCAAATATTCCAGCTAAACCTGGAAAAAATAAAAACAATTAAACAAGGAGTTCCAAACTTAGTTGACTTCTTTATGCAAAACCAGCTTTTCCATAGATTATATAATTGTTTTATGATTTTATGATTATTTACCACCTAATATTCTCATTTCTGGATGGGAATCAAATGGCCTATTCTCTCACTGCTTCATGTTTATATTCCTGATATTCACAAGTATTAATTCTAAAGAGGATGTACTCAGGTTTAGAGGGAACCTAGTGAATTAATTAGAAAAGGTGGAAGAAAAAAGAAAAGATAGGTCCTTTGGGTGGAGCTGCCTAGAGGCAAGAGGAGGAATCCCTAGCAACCATTACCACTGAGATATCTATGCATGAGGGGCAGTGCAGAGCCAAAGTGAAATGCCAGATGCTTACTCAGAAGTCCCACAAAATGTTTTATGTCTTGTTGAGGTTTAATTCTCAGCCTCCCCAGAGTGTATGGCTAGAAATGAATTTATTGAATATTATTTTAAATTTTTTGGAAAATTTGTGCTTGAGAATTTTGCATGTAGCCTTTTTTAGTATAAATGAAATAAATACCTGCCTCATACCTGATACATGTATATTACTTTCCCACTCTCTTCTTTGAAGAGATCGAAGACCTGAGCCAAGCTAAATTTTAAGTAAATCATCCCTAGAGTTCTTGGATGACCTTTTAATGTTCATGAAAAAAAGAGGGGAACCTAATCCCTTTCTTGAGAGGCCGGGCTCCCCCAGGATTGAAGTGGGGCTGACCACCACATAAGTAAATCCAGGACAGGTGGTCCCCTAGAGTTCAATGCTTCAGCCATTGGACCCAGGAGTAGTTCTTAATTGTTAGAAAAGAATAGGTAGAAAAGAAAACGAAATATAACGAAATGACAAAGATCAAGTAAGACTCAAATGAAAAGACATGAGTGGACAGCCCCAACCTACCCCTTTTAAGAGGTGGGAGAACCACAGGTGTTATACACCTTGCTCATGTTTTCAGACCTTGTCAATGTATCAATCAAGTTGCACTGACTCTTTTTTCCTCTCTAAAATAAATATTACTTGCTATGTGAACTGGCCCTCAGAGAGGAGAAAGGAGAAAGATCTGTGGTATACTATAGTGATCTACGAAACAAAGTATCAATCAAAATTTAAGGGAAAAAGAAAATAAAAGCTTAGGTGACCTTCAATTCTAAAGGACCAATTTGACTGAAGATGGCTTGGAAGCTCTCATTGAAATTTGTATAATGCAAACAATTCTGATGAAGAAGGAATTGCCTCAAGAAAATAAGATAAATGTAAAGATAACTTTTTAACCAAATGATATTATAAATAACTTACATAGAAGGTGGATTCAAGGGCAGGCAGCTCTACTACAAATACTATTAAAAAAAAGTTGCGTTGTCAGGTCCTTTAAGAATGGTGGCAGAATGGTTCAAGGTCAAGGAAGAAACCCTAATCCCCCTCAAAAAAATGAAGTTGAATAGCACAAGCAACCAAAAGAGCTTAAAATAAAATCTCAGTAGGAGCAAGAGGAAGGTTAATGAAGTGATAGGACTAATTCTGAGAATGGGCTGATCAGTGAAAAGAGATGATCTAGAGTCCAGCTTTCAAAAGTGGGGTATTTTGACCTCATATGGGATCTCACAACTGAATGTGGAGGGTCATAAAATTATGATTGATTACCAGTAAATGTTTGATTTCTATACCTATTTTATATAATTTACATGCCCAGCTTCATGTAAAAATTTCTCAGGCAAAAGGAGTCATGAGTGGGAAAAATTTTAAAAAACCTTGATCTAGAAAGGGTAGAATTACTCTATTCATCTTGGGTTTTTTGTTTTTTTTTTTTTGTTTGTTTTTTCCTGTATCAAAAATAGCCTTTGGATTGGAAAGGAAAAATAAAAACAATTAAACAAGGAGTTCCAAACTTAGATGACTTCTTTATGCAAATAGCTTTTTATTTGTTTTTCATTCATTTTGTTTATTTTACATATTGTTTCCCAACAGAGAATGCAAACTCTTTGGGGACATTTTTATTTTTGTATCTCTGGTGCCTGGTGCAGTTCCTGGTATATAGTAAGTTTTCAACAAATGCTTGTTGATTTATTTATTGAGATGGTAAGAAAACTTCTTTCAACAGTTCATCATTGGTCTCAGATGAAGTATTATATCTTAACTGAATGGGCCAATATATGAAATTGCTAAAGCACTAGGAGACACCTTTGAAAAGTTTTGGAGTAAAGGAAAGATAATTTAATATTGGAATGAAGATAGGAAAATGTTGCAGAAGCCAGTATCTTGGTGTCTAATATTGCAGAGCTTCCTGGAAGAAAGCCATAATCACTCAAGAGAGTTTGACCTGACTATCCACACAAGGAAGACTAACTAGATAAAAAACACCTATTGCCTAGATTTTGGTGTAATAAAAGAGAGACAAATAGAAGTCCTCGATTTGGATTTAAAGGTGAACTACACAATATGGTGGGTGTGTTTATACCTGGAAGTTTTAGTGGACTGAAAGCTCACAATAAGTCAACCATATGATATGGAAGCTAAAACAATTAGTATGATCTTACAGAAGGTTGTATTAATAAGAATACATCATATGGAATAAATGAGGTAATGATTTATATTAATTAAACCATAACTGATACGGTATGTTCAGTACAAATTAAGTTATCTATTCAAACTTTCCATTTTATAGAGGAGTGAAAATGTTCTCCTTGGAATAGAATGTAAGCTCCTTGTGGGCAGGACTGGTTTTCTTTTCTTTTTTTTTTTATTCTTATGTCTAACATAGTGCCTGGTACATAACAGGTACTTAATAAATGCTCATGCAATTATGTTGAGAAAAAAGGTCTGTAGAAATTAAATAAATTGCCTAGAACTATCCAAATACAAAGCAAGAGATGCAGGACTAAAACCTAGGTTCTCAGGTTTCCAAATTCAAAGTTGTTTTTTTTTTTTTCCCCATGACACCATGGTTCCTCCTTTGGGTACTTTTTTGGAGGAAAAACACGGATAAGCTACAGGGCATCTAGAGCAGAGTGACAAGGATGTAAAGGGATGTGCAACTATAGTAGGGAAGGCTTGGTGGAAGGAACTAGAGATATCTAAGGTCAAGGGAAAAAAAAGACTTAAGGGAGACTTTGAAGATCTGTCATGTGGAAGAGAGATCACATTTGTTCCACTTGGCTTCAGAGGGCAGATCCAGGTACAATGGGTTGATGTTGCAGAGAGGCAGATTTTGGCTGGAAGAAAGAAAAATCTTACATTCTCTGAACTGATGATAACTGACATGTTAATTCCACTCTTTGGCAGCCTGAGATGACCTTGTTTTTTCACATGAGACTCTGGTTTCCCCCTTCCCCATGGGGTAACAGGGCTTATTACTTCACCCCTCCTTTGATTCCCTCCCTGCAATTGCTCAGCTCACAGCTGTTGCTTCTAGAGTTTAAGCCCAACTCTGGTCATTTCTCCATTCTATGGACTCTTTCATGAGGTCAATTATTCTGCAATCAGGCCTTGGCAGACCAGAGAGTCCATGGACTGGGCTCAGGGCAGTTGGCAGCTCCGGTGACAACCAAGAGGTCAGTTTAGGTGCCCTTAACCTAGAGGTGGTGTGAGGAACCAGTGTTCTAAATTAGTCTCCATTCCACAATGAACTCAACTGGAGATCTTTAAGGAAACAAATGACTTATCTGGGCAGAAATCAGCCTTTTCAGAATAAATTTGCCAGCTTTTTGGATTCTTCTTCCTGTAGTTTCTAATGCCTCATGCTCTACCTTAGAGGGACATCCAGGTGGGTGGGTGGAGAATGGAAGCTAGAAGTAGGAGATGGTCCTCTTGGTATCAGCTGGGAGGCTCCGAGGAGTGAGGTTGATAACCACCTGGCCTGGCCAAAATTGATGTCCAAGCATCTGTATGTTCCAGGTCCTAGGCTAATTAACTTGGAGGAGCAAGAAGGAACAGAATATCCCTGCAGGTATGATGAAAGAGTCTCATCTCTCTAACTCCTCTCCTCGGGATGGAGCAGTGGTAGTGGTAGTGATGGAGTTGCCACCCTGTATGGACCTGAGAAGGGGCGGTGGTACAAATGGGGAGGAGGGCTTCTGCATGGACCTCAGAAGGGGCAGTGATAGAAATGAGGGGGGGGGTTCTTCATGGACCTAAGAAGAATAGGGTGAGGTTGCCCTCTTCTCCCCAGCCTAGTATATCCAAAGGCTAGACTGAGGGGAGTTTGTTTCTGTTCACCTCCTGGCTTCTCGTGGTAATGACTCATGCTTGGCAGTGGATGCCTTGGGTTGCCACATCTGGCACTTAGGCTCCTGCTTGGGCTTGGCCAAGAGCACATAAGGCAGAATGACCAGTGCCACTCCCAGAGCCTGGCTCTGCTCAGCCAGGGTACAAGGGCCAATAGTAAATTCTCTTGCCTATATCTACTTCTGCTCAAGACCTACCAGCTGTCATGTCAGCAGTCTCTTGACCTTTACTTTCAGAGCCAGAGCAACTCAGGTGTCCATACTGAGTCTGAATCTGCATGGCATCTGCCCACTGCCCATCTCCTTTTCTCATCTTGCCTCTTAGAGACTACTTCCATCTCAGGGAAACTGAGGTAGAAGGGCCCTCAGTTTTGAAAAGGAAGCCTTTGGGAGACACTCAAAAAAGTGCAAAGGGCAGGACTGTGTGAGGCCAGAAGAGTTTGTTAAGGGCATACAGGCCTAGGGGTCTGGAGATATGTCAGGTAATACCAGCTTTGCATCTGAGCAAGTCACCTACCTTCTCAAAGCTTCAGTTTTCCATCTGCGAAATGGGATAATAAAACTCACTTCTCCCAGTTGTTGGAAGTACTTTTCCATCTGAGAAATGGGATAATAAAGCTCACCTCTCCCAGTTGTTGGAAGTACATAAGGATGCACAATTAGCAGGGTTTTAATTTTTGTCAGACAAAGCCTAAACCTGGAGTTCCCTCTCTAAACCTAACTCTATCATGGACTCCCTCTTCTCCTTCTTCTAAAATGAGAGCAATTTCAGCTTCCCCTACTGTCCCCCTCAAAAGTCTGGGATGTCTCCAGGTAATATCTCCCCTGCAGGATGGAGCCAGAATTCCCTGTTTCCCTCTCCAGGATCCCATAGAGCCTAACATTGATCTATCATCCTGTACAAATAGAGAGCCTGCCAGGACATGTTCATGAGCTTACCCATCTTCACTTCCCATGGTAACAGAGCTCAAGACCAGTGCCCTCTGTACACACACTACACACACAGTCCAAATCTTCACTATGGGGCTCTCTCACATGATATTATATTTTAAGGCCTTTGGGACTTCTCAGCTAAACAGGCCTCATCACAGACAGAAGGGATCCAGTTTATTATGGGCCTTGGAATCCCCTCTGACCCTTAGATGGACAGCTAGCCAGCCAGATTGCAGGATAGGTAGGAAGAGAAAGAAATAGGAGAAATAGGAGGGACTTTGGTGTGGGCCCCTCCTCTCAATCCCAAGCACATCCAGGATCTTACAGAAGAAACAGGCCTAAGTCTCCTATTCCCAAATGTACACCTGAGTAGCTGGGCCCTTTCCCAATGTTGGCTTAGGCTCCTTATGCAATAGGAAGGTAGTAGTTTGAGGTCCTCTCCTGAGGGACCCTGGGCAGAAGACATCAGGGCCCTTGTGACCAGATAGGAGGCTAATAGTTGGTCTTTCTGTGCCAGACAGCCAGTTAGCACAAGTGTTTCTAAGCTCCAGGGCAGTTACACTTTATAGCTGTGAACTGCTTTTAACATTTAAAGTTGTGAGACCATGGGCAAATCACCTGCCTTGTTTCTGAACCTCAGTTTCTTCTTCTATAAAATGGGAATAATAGCCTTCCCCTTCACACACACTCTTATGTTGCAGCCAAATTTTTTTATATAGGCTGAGGTAGTTTCCTGTTAAGAAGGCAAAGAGCCAATCCTGGGGAGCACTGGGAATCTCAGGCCAGGGTCTGGATCATTAACATTCCTTCCTTATTGCCCGAGGCATAAAAACCCTAGACTTTAGGGAACTGGTCTAAGCTTTGGTGAATTCCCACTTCTCTATCCTGGGAAAGGTAAAGCTCTGCAGGGCAGGGGTGCAACCTCTATTTGCATTAGAGTCAAGTATTCTTCTTGTAAATACAATTTTAAAATTGAATTGGATCCACCTGAGCTGAGCCTGATCCAGAATACTGGCTTACTTATACCAGACATCCCATGTCCCAACTTTCTGCCTTCATCCAGAACTTGAATTCTCTTCCTCCTAATGACTTAGAATGTCCTAGCATATAGTAGTAGATGCTTAATTAATGTTTCTCTCATTTCAAGCCTCAGATCACTTCCTGTAAGAGGCTTTTCCCAGTTATCAGTGCTGTCTCATATCCCTCCCCCAATTAGTCTATTTATTCATACATTTTATATTATGACCTATGTGGTAGAATATATGCCCCTTAAGGGTAGGGACTATTTCATTAGGGAGACTGCTTCTTTACTGAAGTGAATTGCATCAAATACCTGTAATACCTAGCTCACCAAAGTTGTGAGTATCAAATAAAAAAATTTTTTTGGATAGCATTCTGGAAATCTTAAAACATATTAATGTCAACTATTATTATTTATCTCATTCTACTCATCTTTTTAATGGACTTGAGATAAAACAATCTTAGAGCAAGTCTTCATCCTGCTATTATTATTATTTTGCTTTTTTGCTGAGGCAATTGGGGTTAAGTGACTTGCCCAAGGTCACACAGCTAGAACCAGTTAAGTGTCTGAGGCCACATTTGAACTCAGGTCCTCCTGACTTCAGGGCTGGTGCTCTATCCACTGCACCACCTAGTTGCCCCTTTGTTATTTTTTAAATCATGTTTTATGAACTATTATGGAGATGGTGAAGGTAAATGCTCTTTGTATTTGAATACAAGAATTGAGATCTAAATTCATCTTCTATAGATTCATCTTTCCCATTGCCGGTAGAATAATGTGATGAGAGGTACTTCATAATGTTCCCACATGATTTGGATTTTTTTCACTAAGTCTCTAGATTTGAAAAGTTGTTTTTTTTGTTTCTTTGTTTTTTTCTTCCATTGCTGGGAGAAGATGATCACTTGGTTTGACAATATCTATTTATAACACTATTCCTCCCATTTTTATATTTCAGTGTGATATCTGGGAGATTGTGAGAGACCATCTGCAATAATGCTCTGGTTTCAGGACATTTTATTCATTGAATTGAGGTTTGTATTTGAAATATGTGTTTTTGTTGTTTGTTTATCAAAGTTAGTGATCTCCAGATGTATGATTCTAGCCACCCAACACGTTTTTCTAGTGTTTGCTAGGTGCTAAACTTTTGTGACCTACAATGATGCATTGTACAGTTTCTACTACTTTTCTGTGTCATCTGCATTATTAATAAATCTAGACTTCTTATGTATAACCCATCTGCAACTTCTAGCAGTTATGATCCTAAATTGCCTTCATAAATTCTTCTGTCAATTCTCTATGAATAAACATCCACGTGACTAAGTTATTTGCTCAATAGTTTTTTGTCAACATATTTTTGGAAGAGTTCATATGGATATTGCCTTTAGAAAGCCTTTTGATTCCATGTTGGATCTTGGCTATTTCCTGGTTTCCATCTGAGAGTCTGAGAGTTAATCACTTTTGACTACATTTAACATATCCACTGGCATGTACTTATCTCTTATATCTTTCCTGGGGCTCAGTGGTCTATTTATTCCAGAAATACTTCTGTAATATTGAACTCATTTATCAGCTGCTCTTTCTCTTTTTTTGATAAGGAACTATTAATCTTTCTATGGTTGCTTTAGGATGAACAAGTCTGTGTTTTGTTAATATTGTATGAATTTTTGTTAGGTTCCAAATCTGCTATTATTTGTTTTCTAGTTCCAAAGTATATATTGACTGATGTTGAATTAGTGGAGGCTAAGGTGTGAGCTTCCCAAGGGAGCACAGAGGGCATAACAGTAGTCTGGGGGAACTGAGTTAAATCTACATCTGTGTCAGGAAGTAGTTACCCAGGCAGGTGAGGATCTGATCAATCAATCAATTGTCAGTTGATGATGATGGACCCTCAGCTGAATGATTTCAGTTTTCCTGCCTGGGAACAGATGTTCATAAAACAGTCTCCTGAGCTGACATAAAAGATGAAGAAAGTTTGCAAGCTTCTATCTTTCCGTAACAAGGATAGGAGTTCCAAAATGGGTGGTCATTGAGGTAGGTATTGAATCCCAGACTCTCTTTGGGATTCCAATCTTTGCTCAACTCCTTCTTCCTGATCTATTTCTTCCATTGGCTGGACTCTTATCATAGATTCATTCATTTAGAGCTGGGATGGTCCATGACAGTCCTCTAGGCCCATCCTCTCATTTTCCACAAGAGGAAACTGAGGCTCAAGGATATCAAGTGACTTGCATGAGAAAGAACAGCTGTCTGAGGCAGGATGTGAAACCAGGTCCTCTGACTGTAGAGCTGTTGCTCTTTGCTCTGTTCCAGTCTTCCTCCAGGCAGAGTGAGGTCATTCTGATCCTGTTGCCCTACAGTAAACTCTTTCTTTCAAGTTACCTTTACCCTCCTTTACAGGCTCAGATCATCACAATAACCCGTGCTGGGAGCTCCAAAGGGCAGCTAGCACTAGGCTAGTGTAGTATAGGGAGAGCCTAGGGTCCAGCTTAGTTGTCCTCCATACAAGAGATTTTCTGGCTAGGAGTCCAAACTCCCAAACTCTGTTCTTTAGATCAGTTTCTTACCCAGGTCACCCAAATACCTACACGAGTTTTGAATCCACTGACCCCTCAATGAATATTCATTGAGATGAGGGAGATTTCCCTGTTCTCCCACAGGAATCTCATGAGGTCTGGGGGAAGCCATAAGGAGCAAAACTGTTTATGAAAGGAGCTGGTGGAGCAGACAAAGGTTCATATTAGGAAATCTTGTCACGGACACAGTGTAAAGCTCTACAAAATGAAAGGAACATGGCTAGATAAGAATTTCTGCAAAAAAAGTTCTGGGTGTCTGGGTAGATTACAGGCTCAGTATGAATCAAGATTATGACATTGTAGCTAATTTAATGTTAAGCTTCCCTAGGAAACTATAATGTCCAGAACATGAGAAGGATCTGTCCATATCTTAAGAAGGGCATTGCCAAATCTACAAGAGACTGCCCAATAGAAGGGAAAGAAGAGACCATTCTTTTCAAGGGTCTGTTAAAAAAATCAATTGGGAATGACAAATCTTGAGAAGATAAGATTCCGGCTGATGTGAAAGCAGATTCAAGTCTTTAAGAGTCCATCATGTGGAAGAGATTAGAGTTGTCTTGCTTGGTCCAAGGGGGAAGAATTGAGAGCAATATGTAGAAATTGCAGAGAGGAAGATTTCAGCTTCATGTAAGGAAAAATTTAGAGGAGTATGAAAACGAAATGAACCACCTCTAGTAGGTTTTCTATTTCTGGAGGTCACCAAATGGAGGTTGTAGGACAATTTGCCAGGACAATGCAGAAGGCATAGTTTGTCAGCTTCAGACTAGATTAGATAGCTTTTGAGTCACTTTCCAACCCTGTGAGTGGAAATTCTTTATCTTGGAACCATGAATCCAAATATAGTTAGACTTTGCCTCCTGAAATCCAATTCAATTCAAAAACCTATTATGATCAGCACAAAAAACAAGAAAACAAACAAAAATACAGAAAACATTTTCCATCCCAAAGGAGTTTATTTTTTGCTGGTAGAAACAGCACATACACAGATAAATAAATATATAGTTCTATGTATTCGGAAACACTGAAATTGTCTGCTCCAATACCTACATTCTGGACAATGGAGTCTGTGACATGTGAAATTTCGCTTTTGTTATTGACTCTTCCTTTTGATTAAACTTGGGGGTCTGCAGTGTGGATTGTAAGAATCTTATGTGACCTAGGAAGTCATATGGGAGGAGGTAGGGAAAGAGGTCAGTCTTGAGAGAGAAGAATGATTTGGAAAAGTGAGGAAAGGACAGTGGGAGAAGTTAGCATTTTAAAAAAAAAGAAAAGAAAAATAGAGAGGAATTAGTACAATACAAACTTGGGAGGTAAACTGGGGGTAAAGGGGCAGAAAGAAACTGGGGGTAGCAGAGAGAATATCAGGAATCTAGTTCACTAGGTCTAGATCTAGAAGAGATCTCAAAGGCCACCTTGTCTAATTCTCTCATTTTACTCATATAATGAGAAGTTAAAACAATTGGCCTAAGTTCCCATAGGCAGTAAATGGCAATGGCAAGATTTGAATTCAGAACCTGACTGAAAAGCCAGTGCTTTACTCATTGAGCCATACTGTCTTATATAAGAACAGATCTGACCTTTAAGACCCTCTGAGTCAGCTGACCATGTGCTCTTGCCTACCTGAGTATAAAAAGCAGCCAATTCCCCATGGCTCAGGGGTGGTTAATCTAGTAGCCTACTTCCTCTACCCACCTGGACATCATGCAAGGTCTAAGCTTTCCAGGAGACTAGAAGGAAATGGTATTCTTTCCTTGGCTCTGGTCCTGTTGAACCAGAGCATTCTGGGCTGCTTTCCAGGGTATTTCTTCAGTAATCTACACCCTTGAGTTGTCTGCACTCCAGAGTCCATAGTTACTTTGCCCTCCTTTCTCAGGACATTGAGGATTTGGGATGGTAGAGCAGCTGGAGTCTCTTGCCCACTCTCCTTGCTCCATAATCAGCCAGAGAAATCCATTTCTTCTCTTCTTACTGACTCAAACTATAGAGATTGGTTTATACTGGCAACATTACAGACCTGTCTTTCAGCTGAGACCAAGGAACAAAAAAAGACTGAACCAAAGGTGAGTTCTACATAGCCCATGTCTGAGAAGTGGCCTTTACAATCTCCTTTCTGTAGTCTTATTGCTTGGAACTAGAGCTCAGCTTGGTATTGTGAGGAAGCTTAGCCCATCATGTTCCCATATAGATTATATTCCCAGTATCACAGAGATTTCATAGCCTTATATGTATATATACATGTGTGTATATATGCATGCATATATGTATATATATTTATAAACACACATATATTATCTGATACCTTCTTCATATATATATTATCTATAACACCCCCTTCATATATATGTATTCTTTTTGTGTGTATGTTCCTCTCTATTTCTCTGTGTCTGTCTCTCTGTTTCTCTCTTCCCCCTTCCTCTCTCTGTCTCTGTCTGTCTCTGTGTTTGTCTCTCTTTGTCTCTCTGTCTGTCTCTTTCTCTCTGACTCTCACTCTGTTTTTCTTTGTCTCTTTGTCTCTGTCTCTCCTAATTTCTGGGCAGTTGTGATCCACTCTACTCAAAGCTTAGAAGTCATAAGATTGTAACATTTAGAACCGGAAAAGCATGATCTCTTCATTTTATTTATTTATTTATTTGTTTGTTTGTTTGTTTTTTATCCTAGATTTAAAGTAAAAGTTCCACCTTTTTGCCCTCTCACCCTGCTTCTCATTGAGAAAGTGAAGAAAAAGAAACCCCTTGTTACAAACATGAATAATCAAGCACAATGAATTCCAAAACTGGCTGTATTTCCCCCACCCCCTCAAATGTGTCTCAATCTGTGCTTTGAGTCCATCAGCTCTTTATCAGGAAGTGGGTAGACTGTTTTATGATGAGTCCTCTGAAATTGTGACTTGCTGTCTTAATTTAAAAATGAGAAAACTGGAGCCCAGAAAAAGCAGATGACTTGTCTAAAGTCACACAGCTATTAATTAACAGCTGAGATTTAAATCCAAATTCTCTGACTCAAATTCAATCTTTCTCCCCATTACATCACTGACTTTCAAAGAAGCATCTAGTTCTGGACAGAAATACAAATGTTTGGATTCCAAATCTGAGGTTTTCCCCATCATATTCTAAACCTACTTTCTTCACTCTAGCTCTATCCCGGGCAGCTCTAAGTTCTTTCCTTTCGTGAACTTTATTTATTTATTATCATTATTATTATTTTAATTATTTTTTTGCAAGGCAATTGGAGTTAAGTGACTTGCCCAGGGTCACATAGCTAGTAAGTGTCTGAGGCTAGATTTGAACTCAGGTCCTTCTATCTCCAGGACTTTATCCATTGCACCATGTAGCTACCCCTGTTTTTTTTTTCTCTCAACTCATGTGGTCAATTCCAAACCAAACTTGCCTTCTTCATTCCCTGTGTGAGTCTTTTCTCCCCAAATATACTATAAGGTCAAAAAGAGCAATCAACCCAATAAGTATAACCTCCCTTGTGTCTCATAGTGCTCAGCTGAAATCTAGCTCTATATTTGGTGTTTTATAAAAACTTGACTTATTGTTTTGTTGTTTATGGTGTATGTGTATGTATCTATCGCTGTTTCTATATCTGTAATCTATCACTGTGTGCCTTAAGTCTTTATTAGAAGGTGAGGCCCTTAAAAGTTTACTTGGAGACTGATTGTATATTTGATTTTTGTATTCCTAATTCCTTTCAACCATTGTAACAAGTATAGGCATTTAAAACAGTTTGTGCATTCGTTGAATTTCCTTAAGCCTTGGGGACCTGTGTTCCACTACACTGAGATCCCAAATCCTTTTTTTTTTCCTTCTGGACAGTTGTAGCCCATCTAAATCAGATCCTGACCCCTTTTTTGCAAATCCACGGGGAATGGACTATGTTCCACCTAAGACTAATTCTAACTCATTCATCCTCCCACTCCCACCCCATGAATTCATGTGATTTTTTTCTACTTCCTAGAGACTATGTCTTCCTCTCAATACCTTGGAATCTATGTCTCATCCCAATCAGATTCTGACTCCTGTCCCAAATCCTGAGAAAGAGTGTTCCATCCTAGCTAGAACAATAATTGTTTTCTTTCAGATCCCTCACATTGCTGGAGGTTTTAAAGAAAAGACTGGACCCCCAGGTTAGAGATGTGTTGTAGAGGATATTTTTGGTCAGGTGAGAGGTGCTATCTCTCCTGAGGGAGATACTCTCTTTAAGGCAGGAATAGGGGCACCTTCCATTTATTTAGTATGGATCTTATATTTACCTAATTTTTTAGATGTTTGGCTTTTCTATTAGATTATGAATTTCTTGGGTAGGGGCTGTTTTTGCCTTTCTTTATATTCCTGATGCTTAGCATCATGTTGGGAATACAGTAAGTGCTTAACAAATACTTAATGATTGACTAGATGACCTCTAAGTGCCCAACTTGGGACCTCAGTGATCCTGTCAATTCCTAGGTCTCTTGTTTTGCCAACCCTGTCACCAGTAACCTCCTTCCCAGTTCCTAGGAATTTATATTCCATCCCAACCAGACTGTCACCCCTTTTCTCCAATTATTGATGAGTTTTGTGCCATTCGAGCCACATATGAACCCATTTCCCCACATTTCTGGCCATCTCTGTCTGATTCCAGTGAACGCTTCATTTCTCCATCGCCTAGAGGCTGTGCTCCATCTCTGCCAGGTCTTGTTTTCTATTTCTTGACTCTTAAGAGCCAGTACTACCCTTTTTCCTTATTTCTCCAGCCCTGCCCAACTTTTCCCTTTTCTGTCTGCAGTGAGGTCACCAGTTAGGCAGGGTGGTCCCATTGGCTTTGGCCTTTTTCTGGGCTTTATAAGACCTTAGGGGTCCATGAAGGTGAGAAGCTATGATGTGAAACCATGGTTTCTACCATAACATCTGAGGGAAGGAGACAGGGTGTGGTTCTGCCTTCTTTCAGGCCAAGGAGAGAAGGGGTTGGAGTCTTGCTGGCTAGGTTACATAAGTCCCATGGGGTAAAGGGAAAGGAGAGCTAGATTTTGGCTGAGTTAGGATATAGTTCTCCAGGGGCTTGTAAGTTTTGAAGACCTGGCTGTGAGAGAACATAATCTGATCTCATTAGAGACTTGTTTTATACCTGGCACAATTTCTAAGCCACCAAGTTGGGAAGGCCACATAATTAGATAGTTCCCAGGAGAGAGAAGGGCCTTCTGCCAATAAAGCTGACACCATCCTATGGCTCAAGACTGGATATGAATCTTTCGTTCTGGCTAGTAGGGATTTATTCAGGAAATGGATATATAGGAGGCACTGAGCTTCAGTTGATGGACAATGACTATGACATAGTACAGGATACAAGACCTTTCACCAGGTTACTGGGTATAGGTGGTTCAGGCTCCAGAGGGAAACTGGTCTGAACAACTTCTCCTACTTTCTACTTGTACAGTCCCTTTTGCTGGGGTGGATGATGCCTTTTGGACAGAGGAATAGACTTGGAGTTGCTCAAGTCCACAAGGGTTTCTCGTTCACCTACTGTGTGCCAGGTACTGTGGTTAAACACTGGGAGACAAAGGGAGGTCTAAATAGTATATTAGGAATTTATAATCTAAAGGGGGAGCTAACATGCAAACCATTATGTATAAACAAGAGATACACTGGATTCATTGGAGATAATCACCTAAGGGGAAAAAGTACATGCATTAAGTAAGACAGAAGAAGTAGGATTTTTAGCAGAAGGAAGCTGGGGAGGGGTGGTAAGGAGAGAACTTGGTGGATAGTCAGTGAAAAATGCACAGACTTGGGAGATGGAGTGATTTGAAGGAGAAACATGGAGGAGCCAGTGACTCTGGATCTTAGAATACCCAGAGAAAAGTGAGTTGTCAGAAGACTGGAAAGATAGGAGTTATGAGAAGGGGAAAACAATAGTAACCTACCATATATGTGCTAAACATTTTACAAATATTATTTCATTTGATCCTCACAGCCCATATGAGGTAAATGCTATTATCATCTCTATTTTTAATTTTTTTTCAATTTATCTATTTTTAATTAAAAAATAACAGTAGCCTTTTATTTTTAAAAACATATACTAAGATAGTTCTAAACATTCACCCTTGCAAAACCTTGTGTTCTAAATTTTTCTCCCCTCCTCCCCTAAACAGCAAGTAATCCATTGTCTGTTAAAACATGTGGAATTCTTCTAAACATATCCCCACATTTATCACATCAGGCAAGAAAAATCAGATCAAAAGGGGGAAAATGAGAAAGAAAAAAACAACAACAAGCAAACAAACAAGAGCAAAGGTGAAAATTCTATGCTTTGATACACATTCAGGCTCCATAGTTCTCTCTCTGGATACAGATGGCTCCTTCCAGCACAAATCTATTGGAATTGCCTTATCATCCCTATTTTGTGATTTTAAAAATTGAGGCAAGTAGAAATAAAATGACTTTCCCAGTCACACAGCAGATAATTGTCTGAGGACAAATCTGAATTCAGTACTTCCTGATCCTGGGCCCAGCACTTTTTGTTTCACCATTTAATTAGCTTTAAAGAGGCAGAGGATTTTACATTTGATCCTGGAAAATATAGGGAGTTTCTTGTACAGGGAGACGATAGGGTATGACCTGTGCTCTAGGAAGTGAGTGAGGCAGCTGGGGCTGAGAGGTCCCCCATTCCCAGCAAGGATGTTGGCTGATCCCAACCTGCTAATCTTTAAATTAGACAATTTTTCTCTTCTTGGCCCAGAGGTGGACTGAGAGGACAACAGAGAAGAGGTGATTGGGAAGAAAAATAGCTTTTTAAGGAGTTTCAGTTAGAAGACAGGACCTCTCCTGGTATCCCTGCCTCCCCATTTGCCTGATATCCTCAAACCCATCTCCAATGACCTGGAGCTCTTCTGCCATCTGGTGATCATTTTTGGGCAGTGTGATGGCAGCTCGTCTACCTGCAGCACTGAATGAAATGCTTGTCAGAATGGAGAAAGAGCCTCATCTGGTGTCCATGCCTTTTTCACTGCATTGGTGGCAAACTAGAGGATCATAGCTTTTAGAACTGAATCTTTGAGACGATTAAGACCAACTACTCCATTTTTACAAATAAGGAAATTGAGACCTAGAAAGAAGTAACTCTTTCAAAGTCACATAAGTCATAAAGATCAAGCATTGGAACCCAATCCCTCAGACTTCTAGTGCATGATACCAGGCTGCTGTGCAGAAAAATAGTGCTTTCTTTGAACTCTTACTGACTCAGTGAGACACTGAGAGCTTTTCATAATTCTCAGGAGACTATTCCATGTCATTACAAAACAAAGCAACTCCCCCTCCTTAATCCCCATCTGTTGTGCCCACTGATACCCTCCATGGGTTCCTATCTTTAGGTTATAGGTCTATTTTTTACCAAGATGTCCTGAGAATACCTGCAGCACACAGAAGAAGATGGAACTATTTTATGTTTGGATTCTTAGTGCCTCAAGTAGGGCTTGGCATATAGCAGGTGCTCAATAAATGCTAAATGAATTGAATTGAGAACTCCCATGGCTTTACATTTTATACACCAGCCAAACTTTCTCATTGTTCCTCCCAAGGACACACAATATACCTTTGTACATTTGTGTTGGCTGGCTGTTCCTCCACCCCCTCAGACTTAGAATATGCCCTCTCCTCCCTTCTGCTTCTTAGCAGTTCTTGTTCCTTTAAACACCCAGTGCAAGGGATACCCTCTATATGACGCTTCTCCCTGGTGCCCTTTCACCAAACTCTCACTGATTTTGCATATACTTAAATATATGCATGCTGTCTCCCACAGTAATAATAACACACACAACACTTTAGAATTTTCAAAGTGCTGTATACAGCTTATTTCATTTGATAAATAGAATGTAAGCTTCCAGACAGCAAGAATGATTTCAGTTTTGTTTTTGTATCCTTAGCTGCTAGCACACTGCATAGCCCATGGTAGGCACTTAATATGTGCTAATTGCTTGATCAAGTAAGACCCACTCCCTCTGAAGGCAGTCCATCCCTTTCATGTTATAACATGAATCTTTAGGAAGTTTTTTCTAACTTGGCAGCCAGATGGCTGGCCAGAATCAGGAAGGTTTGACTTCATATTTGGCCTCAGACACTAATTAATTGCATGACTCTAATGTGGGTCACTTAATAAATACTAATTTCCTCCCTCTCTAGGTTCTTCCTCCCTCCCTCCCTCCCTTCCTTCTTCCTTCCTTCCCTCCTTCTCTCCCTTCCTTCCTTCCTTCCTTCCCTCCCTCCCTCCTTCTCTCCTTTCCTTCCTTCCTTCCTTCCTTCCTTCCTTCCTTCCTTCCTTCCTTCCTTCCTTCCTTCCTTCCTTCCTTCTTTCCTTCCATCCTTCCTTCCTTCCTTCCTTCCTTCCTTCCTTCCTTCCTTCCTTTCTTTCTTCCTTCCTTCCTTCCTTCTTTCCTTCCTTCCTTCCTTTCTTCCTTTCTTCCTTCCTTCTTTCCTTCCTTCCTTCCTTTCTTCCTTCCTTCCTTCCTTCCTTCCTTCCTTCCTTCCTTCCTTCCTT
>JAJPUD010024630.1:0-18502 GCA_023553655.1 Myrmecobius fasciatus
TCATTTTTCCTTCTGTGCCCCCTTGCCCTCCCTTCTGTCTCCCCTCATTTTTCCTTCTGTCCCCCCTCGCCCTCCCTTCTGTCCCCCCTCGCCCTTCCTTCCATCTCCCCTTGCCCTCTTGCTTTAGATGTGCTGAGCGAGGTCAGCACTAATAAATTAGATTAACTGTTCACTCTTTCCAGTGGGGAGTCCGCAAGGGGCCATGGCTCACTCAGGTCCTACTGGGCTGCCCGGCTTTGCCCCTAACCGGCTCTTCCTGGGGTGGGCCATGCCCCCTGGCTTGCCATTCCCTCTCTGTTTCAGCAAGCCCTCAGTCCAGACTCCGATCCCTGTGACTTTGCCAGGCTGATGGCCAGCTGGACCGGGGCAGCTAGGGTCCATGATGGATGGCGTTGCCAGCATCGAAGGCCATTCCCCGAGCCTCTGAGCATGGGCTGAGTCATCACATGTGTTGGGTATGATGACACCCTATGAAAATGTGCCAGGGGCCATCCTGCAGAGCCCCTCCCCCGAGGGGCAGGCCAGCCCAGGAGGGCAGAAACAGCCCTTGCTTCAGCTCCTGGGCAGAGCTGCTGGCCCAGTAGCAGAACCAGATGTTCAGGTGAGAGGCAAGCTGTCCAAAGATGGTCGAAGAGGGAGGGAGGCTGGGGGACCTGCTCGCTGGGAACCCTGGGCTGTGCTCCCATGCCTGAGGCTGCTGGGCATCTCCATCCCGGCTCGGGGCTGGCGGGGGTCCCAGGCTCCAAGCCGGCTGGTCCTGGGGGGAAGGGAGCCAGGCAGCAGCTACCACTGGTGGAGCCAGGAAGCATTTACACTTCACAAGCTGGCAAACTAGCCTTGCGCCTCAGGAGGGATTGATTGTTTACTGCTTGTCTAGACTTAAGAACACGAGGGAGAAAATGTGAATGATTTTTCAGATTTGACTTAAAGTGTGTCCGGGTCTCTGCTACTTCCCCGGTGAGCTTGTGGTATGTTCACTGGCGAGCTGGTTGTTATATGTTCAGTCTTGGAGGGAGGCCTGCCGAGCTCTGAGGGTTCTTGGCTTTCTGGGGCAGCTTGGAGGCTTCATTGCCATAGCCACTGAAAGGATGGACCAGATGGCTTCCTCTGTACGAACTTTGTGCTTGGAATAGGTTTTTATACATGGGAGGGGCTCAGACATGTCAAGTGACCGAAGGGTGCCTGGGAAACCACTTGGGGTTCTGGGTACTTTCCTAAGCCTTGGGAGGCTGGTCTGCACTCTGCACAGAACCAGAGAAACCATGGGTCGGTGCTGGCAGCCTCCCTCCCTCCTTTTGCCCCCAAGCCCAGGCTGCTTTCAGCACCTCGGTCAGCTCCCAGCCCAGGCAGATTCATTTATTGAACCATTCCTTCCCCGTCCCCAGAAGAGAAGCCTCCAGAAGACAAGGCGAGGGGCTGCTTTTACCTTTGGACTCCTAGTACCTAACACAGACACTGGTGCATTGGGGGGATGTGAACAGATGGATGGATAGATGGGCCTGGACTCTGAAGGCTTGGGTTCCAGTCTTGACTCTGACACTTATTAACTGTTGGTCAGTCAACCAGTATTAAGTGCAAGATCCTATAATAATAACTATAATAATAAAAAAGGCACCCCTACAAACCCCAAACCAAGTGGTCTCATGTGGCCCCCCTTCTCTTCCTTATGGCTGCCCCCCCCCCCCCCGTTTGGGGAATAGGAAATCATCCTCATGTCATTCTCCTTATGTCACCCTCCTCATCCTCATGTCACCCTCATGTCACCCTCCTCATCCTCATGTCACCCCCATGTCATCCTCCTCCTCCTCATCCTCATGTCATTCTCCTCTTCTCTATTTCTTTTGTTCTCTCCATCTTCATTTCTAATCCTTTCCTCCCCCACCAGAAAAGATTTCTCAGCTTCTCCTTCTTCTCATAGTAGGTCTACTCTTCCTCCCCGAGCCCTTTTCTTCAGTGGAAGAAGGGAAGGGCACTGGAGTCAAACTTGTTCATTATACTGACACGGCCTCTTTTTCTCACCGGTGGGTCAAAACCATTAGAAGACTCACGCCCCTTGGAAGGCTGGGAAAGGCAAAGAGGGGTTTCCTCCCACTGTGAGAGCATCCCTTGGTGGTGGCTCTCTGCCAGAGTCCCATGGCCTTCCTGGGTCACGCTGCGTCTCCGAGGATGCCTGCACTCACTTTGGCCGGGAAGTCGGGCGGTCCCCTCGGTCATCTTACCAATAGCGCCTTCCTGCCCAGGTTATTTAAGAGGAGAGGAATCATTTATCGCAGGGAAACAGCTTCTGAAGGCGGGATAAAGCTGCCACGGTCTGCCCGGGCCACCTACTGCCTTTGCTGAGCATTCTCCCTGCCCTAAGTGTAAAAACCACTGAGAAGAGGCTGCAGTGGGTGAGCTGCCCCCGGCCCCTGGAGGAGACCACCTCTTTCAGACATATGCCTTATGGCCATGGTGGTGGGAGAGAAAGTGAGTGCTGTCGGTGGTGACTTCTTGTAGCCCTCACAACTCAGAGAACTGAGGGTTGGTGGGGAGCGGAAGGAACAGAGAAGAGTTGAGATAAAGGCCAGGCCATGGGACTCCCCTCCAGGAGCTCCCCTCTGTATGCTCTGGTCAAGGCTATGACCCTGCTCTGGTCTCTTATTGAGTTCGGCTCTTCATCATCAACCTGCTCAGCTCTCTTCTGTCTCTGAGGAGCAGCAAGGGGTGAAGAGGGAGGTGATCCATTTTGAGAAAAGACCTCTTTTCTTTTGGGTCTCTCTATCCCTCCTTCACTATTTCCTCTTCTCTCCTACAACCTGCTCTTCTTTCCTCTCCTGTCTTCTCTTTTCCCTTTCCTGCTTTTCTTTAAAAAAAGTGTTTTATTTTTTTCATTATCAAGCCCTCATTTCCTCTCCCCTCATACACTGAAAAAGAAAGAAAGGAAAGAAAAAAAAGGAAAGGAAGGAAGAAGGAATGAGTCCTTTTATCCCATATGCAATCAAACAAAACACATTTCCCCACTGGTGATGTGTGAAAATCCATTTTTTTATTCTTCCCATCAGTCCACCCTCTCTCTGTCTCTCTTTGTTTTCCCTGCCTCTTCTCATCTTTCTTGGCTTTTCCCAATCACCCCAATCACGCCTTTTTTATTATTATAGTTATTATTATAGGATCTCCTCCCCTCTCCTCTCCTCCCCTCCCCTCCTCTCCCCTCCCCTTTTCCTTTTGTCTTCTTTCCCTTTAAAAACTAGCTTTGTCTTGCCTTACCAACTTTTCAACTAGCAAGATTTTCCCTTTCATATTGAGCTCCTTTTTCTCGAGCTCTTCACATCAGCTTTTTAATGACCTGTGGGTCAACTGCTGCTTGACCCTTTTGCTTCTCATTTCCCTGGGCCCGGATGGTGCTCTTGTCCTTGAGTCCTGAGAAAATAGTCTGTCATATTTTGGAAATTGCTGTTTGTCTGACGAGTCCACTCGGAGACAGGCCGTTTTTCCATTTGAGATTGGCCTTTACTACATATCCTAACAGCCTCAAGGATTTGGTGCAGCTTTGCTTCCTGTCAGATCTTTGTGACACTCATTTGTGGGCACCATGCCAAGGGCTCTGAGTGGCAAACGCTCCTACAGCCCATTACAGATAATGCTGAGGAGCCAGGCCAGTCATTTCTCCTTTAATATTTTAACACCTGTCTTTGGACAAGAATGACAGCCATCGGGAACACGTCCCAGGTTGCATTGGGTCCTTGGAACCTCAGCCAGAACTGGCCTGTGCCTCGGTGCCCGGGACCACTCCGAGCAGGTCCCATACTATACGATTCACACATGCTGCCTTTTCCCACACAAGAGGGCACTCTTGGAGCTCTTAAAGAATTCCTACGGGGAAAACTGGGTCTGGGTCTCACTGAGGATGCCCCAGAGGGGGCTGCAGCCTCTTGTAACTTAGCTCCCACTCCCAGGGGCACTCTGACCAGAGCCAGTCCACTCAGACACTGCCAAGGCAGAGAGGTGGCCACCTTCCTGTCATCCATCACTGTCTGGCCCTGAGGCTGTTGAATGAGTGTCCTTGAGGGACAGAATCGGGGGGCTCTCCTTCCCCTCTTGTATTTGTCTGTCTGCTTCCATGGACCAGGAAGACTTGCATTCCCTGGAGAGTGAAGGGCCCAAGGCTTGGTTCTGCCATCTCCACAAAGAGCTCCAATGAGGCAAGGCACGATTTGGGATCTAGTCACCCTTGGGAGGGTTTTATACATTCAGGCGATAGTGGCTCTTCCTCTTGGGTGCTTCCCATCTTCCTGATTTCCTGTGACTGTGGAGGACACAATTTCCTTCCGATCACCCAGGCTAGTGACTTCGGGGTGCCCCTTCAGCCTCCCTCTTACCTGTTTCTGAGCCCTGCAGATTCCTCCTTGGCACCGTCCCTCGCATACATGTTCTTGTCAGTTGTGATGCTGGCAGAGTGGCGAGCAGACCTCCAGCCTGGGCAATGACTGCTGGGGGTGAGGGCCTGCCCACCTCAAGCCTCTGCCCCCTTCAGTCCATCACTCGCTCCAAACACCCCTTATTCCTTCACATGCTTTAAGCTTCTTCCCTGAGGCTCCTTTCTCCTCCAGACACTGTCCAGTTTATGAGTGTTCCTTCCTAAAGTGTGGTAGCTCAGACTGACAGAAGAAGTGTACTGGCCAGGACAAGTCCAGCGAGCTGCTCCCCTTTTTGCCTGGCACAGAGCTGGGTTCAAATCTCACCAGCTGTGTGATCTCGGGACATTTGGGGGGCTGACTTTCCTCACATTCAGGAAGCAATGATGCAGGAATGGACTCCCTCCTCCCGTCTGCTCCAGGGAGCTCCTGGTTTCCTTCTCCAGGGCTACCTCCTTCAGGGAGCCTTCCCCCACCTATGTTACCTGGGGTTTCGTTTGTGTGTATTTTTGGATATATACGGATGTTGATGCCTTTGGGCCAGAGATCATTTCAGTTTTATCTTGGGGCTCCGTCGCCCAGCACAGAGCTTGGCTCAGAGGGACTTAATAAATCCTTGTTGTTTAACTAACAGTAGCACTCAGCTCACTGGCTTGTTCCAGTGGGACAATGTCTACAAGGGCTTTGCAGACTTGAAGATGCATTTATGACTGTCAGTGATTGCACCCCGATTCTTGCAGACTAGGATGGCCTTAGCCTGTGGGATCCCCTGGCTGCTTCAGGCCAAGCTCCTCTGTGTCTCCCTGGCAGGTCCCTCCCCTTCCCTTTGGGTTTCTTTCTGCAGGTTTCCCCTGGGGCTAACCCCAAAGCCGAGTCCTCCCGCTTAGCCCTGGAGGCAGAACTAAAGACCCAGGCTGGGAATCGCTGAGACGATGAGTAGGGGCTTTGATTTAAATGGCAGCTAGCTCTGGCTCTGGCACCGGGCTGATCTCCCAGAAAGCTAGCACCCCTGCCCTCAGAGACCTTGCCACCCAGTGGGCAGCTGAGAAGCAGAGGCCCATGAGAGGGAAAGCAGAGCGCATCACAAGCAGCAGGGGGCAGGGAAGGGAGCATGCTGCGTCCCCCAGACCACTAGGGCCCTGAGGGGGACATCTTGGTCCAGGCTGAGAAGATCCCAGGTATGTCAGGAACAATGGGAAGAGGTGTGGGGGTCCTTCCTTGTGCTCTCCAAGAAAAGCTGGATGTCCTCTTGTTAGATCAGAGTGGGGTGACTGTTTTCAGCTGGGATCCTGAGAAATGTGGGGCCCCCCCGCTAGTTCTGCGGCCTGGGTCAGTACTGTATCCCAGGGATTTGCCGATGGAAGTCCAGGGCACCAATGCTGGGTGTCCACTCAATGTCCGGCTCTCTTTGGCCAAGCACTCTTTCCTCTCCCAAAGGAAGGAGAACTGGCCGAGCGTCCAGGCCCTCATGGAGGGCTCCCTAGTGACCCTAGCTGGCATTTCCGGGCTGTGATGAACTCCCAGTCTAACAGGAAGCCGGGAGGCAGAGGAGGCAGGAAAGGGAATTCTGGGTTTCCGGAGAAAGGACGTGGCAAGCTCAGTTTCGCTGAGGGGCTGCTGCTCATTGTCTCTCCCAGGCTGATTGCTCCATGGGGGCTTCTGGGAGGCGTCCTCGGGGGTCTCCTGGGCTGGGCCGGGCGTGCAGGGCCCCTCCACCTGGCCGATTGTACAGGGCTGGGCTCAGGTCCCTTGGGCTCCTGGTGTTTGTATCGCAGGGCTCCTCTCAGAAGCTGCAGTTCCGCTTGGGGCATCCGTGAAGGAGGCCGGCCGGCTGCCGGTGTGGCTTTCCAAGCTCTGGCCCCTTCCAGCTCCCATCCCAACTCATGTTCTGCTCTTCTCAGGAAATCAATCAGCAAACATTGCATAAGCCGGCCCGGCCCGACAAGGGAGTGGCGATCCTTCCTGGGGAGAGGCTGTCCAGGCTGGACACACAAACACGAGGCACCCAAATAAATCCAAAGGAGCGGCGCTCTTGGGCAGCCTGGCCAGCCTCAAAGCTGTTTTCCTGATTCTCTCTGGGGTGGCTCCCCTGGCCGGCAGTCCCATTGTGGCGGAATGGGTGGAGTCGAAGAGCTGGGTTCTAATTCTGCTTGCACGTTCCCAACTGGGTGACCAGGCTAGTAGTGACCCCCTGGGAGCCCCAACTTCTCTCTTATGAAGGGCTAACACTGGTCCCTGGGCTTCACGGTTGTAACCCTAAGGGGGATGGGAAAGGGCAGCCCCCTCACTTTTTCCTCAGCAGGACTAACGCCCAACTCTGAGCACCAACACTGGGTCAGGCTGTAAAGAAAAAGCCCAACAGACGTTTCCTTCGGGAAGGGGGTCCGGGAGCCCATCTGATGGATTGCCTCATCGGCATTGGGGGAGGGGGTCTCCTCATTGGAGGGCTCTCATCCTGATGAAATCACAAGTCTGGATCACATGACCCCCCACTCCCAACAAAATCTAACTGGGCGGAGCAGAGAGCTTGTGTCTGATCACAGGGCCGGCAGCCAGGAGCCCCATTAAAAGGAGCCGGGATTTCCCGCTGTTATCTCATGTGGAACAGCTGCAGAAATGTGGGGACTCTGACTAATCAAAGCCCTGAGGAAAGCTGGAGGCGCCCAGATTTCAGGCTGGTCTCTGCGGCGTACCCCCGACTCTGGGGGACAGAAAATGAACTCCCTGCTGAGCCCCTTGGAAACCAGCCTGGACCTCTCTCAGGAACGATCATGGTCTGCATTTAGTTGGCCAGCCTCAGTCCGAGGGCTGATCTGGAGAGCCAGGCCACCTGGGGGTCCGATCCGGCCTTAGACACTCACTAGCTCTGGGCCACCCTGACCTCAGTGTCCACTTCGGAAACTGAGGATGAGAATGGCCCTGGGAGGGGGGGAGGACGTGATGAGGATGAAACACATAAACATTTGCGAAGCACTGGGTAAACCTCAGAGACCGGATGCTGTTGCTATGGTGGCTAGCTCGCATTTAGGAGCCCTTTGTGCCTGGAAGGGTGCTGAGCACTTCGGTTCTTTTCCCATTTGAGCCTACCACAGTCCTGGGGGGGGGCTGTTAGGGCCGGTATTGGACAGGAGGCTACCTTGCCTGGGGTCCCTCCCCTCCCCTCCCCAGCCCTGGGCTGGGAGAGGATGATACACAGCCTTCTTGAAGCTCATAGCTAGTGAGGGTAAATCCCGTATCATTGACTATAAACTACATGCAGAGTCATTTCCGGGGTGGGGATTTGGTCTAATTTGAAGGGCAGTTTATTTCATTTACTTATTTATTGGGGTTTTTTTTTTTTGAGTTCTAAATTTTCTCCCTTCAGTCCCTCCCCTACCTAGTGAGAGGGTGGGTGTTTCCACATTAGTTGCGCTGCAAAAAACAAATGCAGTGAAGAAGTCTGTTTCAGCGCCTCAAGCACCTTTCTGAAGCTTGCTTAGCTGAGTCTCATCCATGTGAGCGCCTTCCCCAGCGCACGAAGCCCAGGTCCCTCTCCCCCTTCCCTTGGGACCCCCCTTCCCTCTTTTCCCCCATGCCAGTCTCTGAGGGTCCCCCAGGGCCCCTGAGAGCGCCTGGTCACCACCTCATGGGACCTTGGCTAGCCTTGGGCCTGTCTCTCTGGGATCCCTCCCTCTTGGCTCAGGACTAGACCCCTTCCTTGTCTCAGCAAAGGTAAACTGAGGCACAGACTCTGAGCAATGACATTTTACTAACACTGGCAAACCCAGTAAAAGAAGGGCCGGCTCCTCAGATTGAGCCCAGGACCCTGATGAGAATCGCCTCCTTCCTCAAAGCACAGAGCAAAGATGAGTCAGATTGCAGATGGCGGCCATCACGAGACCGCCATGACTGGCCACAGGGCTGAGGCGGAGGGAGCAGCGGGACTGGCTGGAGTCTGGGAAGGAGGGGCTAGCACCCCCTCCTTCCCTCCTGGGACTAAGAAATAGTTGCCATTGGATCCGCCCAAGACTTGGGATAGCAAGCCTGCCGCCCGTGTCCCGGCCCCTCCCGGAGCCTGCCTCAGTTTGCCTCTGCCAGGGTGAGGAGAGTGAGCTCAGAGCCAGGCCAGTGTTTGCTCTAAGAAAATCACCGAAATGAGTCATTTCCTCCAGAACCAAAAAAACCCCAACTTTCGCCATTCACACACGCCCAGGGTCTTCCCCCTCTCGCCCCCTGTGCAGATGGCCGCAGCAAGCAGGGGGCTGTGAGGGAGACGGCTTAGTTTGGGGGAATTTTTTCTTTCTTGCCCAGGCAATTGAAGTTAAGTGAGTTGCCCAGGGGCACACAGCCCTGAAGCATTAAGTGTCTGAGGTAGGATTCGAACTCGGGTCTTCCTGACTTTCGGGCCCGCGCTCTATCCACTGCTCCATGGAGTCGCCCCTTGGGCAAAATGTCTAAGAACTACTGGAATTGTACGGAAATTGTTTTCTCGCAGCCCCAATCCCAGGCCCTTTAGCTCCTGCCTTTGACAGTGTGGTTGTGGTCAGGGGCCCGTTGGCCAGCGGCCGGAAGGCCTGAGAGGATGATGGGAAAGGGCCAGAGCCCTGTTGGTGGTGGTGGCAGCCCCCGTGCCAGCCCCATGTCAGCCCCTGTGCCAGCCCCCATGCCAGCCCCATCCCAGCCCCCCGTGCTAGGCCCTGTGCCAGCCCCCGTGCCAGCCCCCATGCCAGCTTGATTTCAGCACGTGGACGATGCTGATCATAGTTGGGTCATCGTTGCGTCAGCTCCGGTTCAAACCGGACTAAAGCCACCCAGAGACTTACTTGTAGGAGAGAGGACTGCTGGTTATTAATGAGTTCCTGCGTGGGAATGGGAAGGCGCTGGCCTTTCCCAGGAAGCCCGGCGATGGAGAAGAGAGGGAGAGGAAATGGCTTTGAATAGGGAGCGCGGAGTAGGAGGGAGAGGCTGCCTCGGCCCTGCAAGCTCGTGTCTGTGTGGGGGGTGTGGGGAGGAAGGCCCCCTTGCTTCTCCTTCCTGCAGGGGCCGCTCACCTCCTTTATCGGGGAGCCAGCCAGGAGCCCTCCCTGAGCAGCTTCCCGGGAGGCTCTCGGGTTTCTGCCTTTGGGCCTCCCTCGGGAGCTCAGGAGTGGGTTGGCTCAGGCCTAAAAGCAACTAGGAGCTGGCTCCTATGGGCTTGAAGCATATCCCAGAGCCCTTCATTGTCCAGAGGAGGGAACTGAGGCCCAGGGAGGTCAAGATGACTCGCTAGCTCTCGGCGACAGTGGTAGAAGCAGAATTTGAATCCTGGTCCTGTCATTTCAAACCCAGCGCTCTTTCCCTGGGCTATCCTGCCTCTTCTCCCAGAATTCCTTACAATACGCTGAAGACTCTGCCCCTCCCCACTCTTTGTTATCATTGATTGAATCATTTATCAATTATTTCTGGGCCTATTAGTGTCTAAGTTTCTGTGGGAGGGGGTACAGGGGACCCCCAGTATCAAAAGCAGGAAGTTCATGCTTGGCGCTTTGCCGAATTGTTGGTCCAAAGCATCATGGAATCAGTATCTGGCCAAAGGCCCCTTGAATCTTGTTCTGCAGTGATGTGCTGGGGGTCAGCTGTGGGGCCAGGGCTGGCCTGCTGGGCACCACGTTCAGGGGGGCTCCTGGCACCGGGGGCATTGGGGGAAGTCTGGGGTCCAGGGAGCTCTCCAGCTCTGAGAGACTGGGATTTGCCTCCCAGGAGCAACAAGGGGGGCAGAAGCAGAGCGGCTTAAGACCAGAGAGAAAGCCCACCAGGGTGTGTTCCCCTCCAGGAACTTTGCCGTCAGTGTCTGACGTCCCTCAAAGTCTGGGTTCTCCTGGCTTTCTTCTGAGCTGGTGCACGATCCCCACGTCCCCCCATTTTGGAATGGGACCTAATGCCAACTGTGCGTCAAAATCAGGTTTGGGAGAGGAGCTCTGAAAGAAGCAGCTCAGGGAGGGAGAGAAGGCGAGAAACTAGTAGATGCAGACCCGGGCCCCCAAACCACCAAGCCTCCTGGCCTGTGCTCCAGGCAAGCCGGGAAGCCCTTGTTCCCATGAACACTGGGGATACAGGCAAAGGCCAGACATTCCCTGCCCTCAAGGAGCCGCCAGTCTGGAGGGGGCCCATGTTCCAATGTAGGAACAAGAAAAAGCGTCAGTCATCAAGAGGGGGACGGTAGGGGATGCCTTAGCAGAAGATCCAGGGGGAGGGAGCAGGGAGAGCCGTCCTGGTCTGCAGCCACAGCTCGGGCAGCTCTAGGACTGTCCTTCAAGCTCTCTGGTGGGTGGCCCCCACGCCTTGGAGAACAATTGGAATTCCGCCTCAGACACCGACTGACTGAGAGACCCTGGAGGAAATTCTCAGCCACTATGAACCACGATTTCCTCATCTTTAAAATGGGCATGATAACAGCATCTGCCTTACAGGATGGCTGTGAGCATCAAATTGTGTGAGCCGCTTTCAAGCATCTTCTGAATGATCGTCGTTAAGCCAGAGACAAATCTGCCGTGACCTACCTTTTATCTGCATTCCCAGCCTTTACTGAGGGCCTACTATGTGCCAGAAACTGTGCTTGGTACTGAGGATCCAGGATACAAATGCAACAGTGAAACAGTCCCTGGCTACAAAGAACTGGTGCTGCATTTGGAGAGACAACATGCATTTGTAAAAAACACATACCCAGGCAATACACCTGTGTGTGCTTCTCTATCCATCCATCTCTAAGTCTATTTCTCCATCCATGCATCTCTAAATCTATCCATCCATTCATGTATAAATCTATTGATCTATTTATTCATCTATTTATAAATCTATCCATTCACCTATCATCTAGATGCTATATCCTATAGATCCTATAAATCTCTATCTCTATCTATCTATCCATCCATCTATCTATCTATCTGTCTATCTATCATCTATCCATTTACCCATCTATCTATTTATCCATCTATCTATCTATCCATCTATCCATAGTCTATCTATCTATCCATTTATCCATCCATCCATCCATTTATCTACTTGTCTATCTATCTATCCATCTACCCATTTATCCATCCATCCATCTATCTATCCTTCATCTATCCATCATCTATCCATCTATCCATCCATCTATCTATCTATCTATCTATCTATCTATCTATCTATCTATCTATCTATCTATCTATCCACCCAACCACTCATCCATGTGTCCATCCATCTATATATCTATCTAGCTATCTACAAAAGAGGGAGTAGGTTATTTCCAGGGGGAGAGCTTTAGCTCCTTTAGCTGCTGCAAGTTGGGGATCAGAGGAGGCTTCAGGTACAAAGTGGCCCTTGAACTGAGGAATTGGGAAGTAGGGAGAGAGACTGGCAAGGCATGGAGGGTCAGGGTGGGACAGCCTGTGTATAAAGAGAGAGAAATTGTTGTTGACTATGATGACCGTTAATGGCTTCTTCTTCTTAGTATCACCCCAGTGTACCTTAAAATCCATTAATCAAGTGCTCGCTCACAATAAGGAAGGTAAAGCCCTCTGGAATAAGGCCCGTAGTGCTGGTTGCTCCTGATGCATTGAACAATATTTGAAGAACAGCAAATTATCACATAGATTTTCCTTTTAATGGGAGAGTTGTAATGCCCTCGTAATTTTTTTTAACTTCTCATTAGTTTTTACAACCTATGAATTACCTAAAACAACTCGAGTCATTTGGATTTTGACTTGCTGCTTGTTTTACTACTTGCAAAATTGTCGTTGGAAAAATGGGAATCTATATTTATAGAGCTGGCTTCTGAGGCTCGGCCCTGGGGTTCTGGGTGGGTGAGGATGCGGGAGAGCCAGGGCGGGCCGGCTTCCCCAGCCTTGTCCAAAGGGGGCTCAAGGAGGGCAAGGGGAAGAGCAGATGATGACAAAGTGCTCTCTGTAAATCCAGCGACAATTTTTGTGGCCGGGATTCGTTCTTCTAGGACTATCTTTCTGCACCCCTGCCTAAAGGATCAGGTTTTTATTTTTAACGAAGGGCTTTTTGGGAAATGTATTTTCACTGTATTTTGACACTCCATTTATTCACTGGCATATTACTCTGGTTTGTACCTACTCAAGGGTTTTTCAGCTCTGTGAAATTTTAAGTATTTTTTTTTTTTTTGGTTCCCTTTTTCCCCAAACTTCTTATTAAGAAGAAGGCAAGCTTTCTTCTGTGCTGAAAAGATGGCAGGCAGATCTGGAGAATGATTTGTGGGAGCATGGAGGTATGGTCACTCATCAGGAGGATGGAAGTGGTCCTCCATGGAAAGACTGGGGGATGGGATGGGAACTGGGGCCAGGGTTCAGGTGGCTTTGGATGGGGGGGCTGGTGAAACCCTTCCCAGCCAGACCGGTCTGTGATCCTGTGATTCTCTAAGGTGATCCCTTGCCATGTGCTATGATGAAATCTATCCTTTTCCCATCAGCATTTTAATGGAGATTTTGATTTTGATTTATTCTTAATTAATTATTTTTTTGGAGACTTTTAAACAAATGGGACTCATTGAGTCAAAATGTAATGTGTAGGATGGTGTGCTCATTCACAAAGTGGAGAAAAAGTGAGAGGTTTCTTCTGGGAGGGGTCAATGGCAGAAGGCTGAGCGGGGTCCTGGCACTATTGGTACAAATGCCCCCAAATATACCCTGGCACGAGCTGCTCATTTGCAGTCCCTCATCCTGCCCCTCTGTGCCAACCAGGGCAGCCTTTGCCAAGCTCCCACAGGCCATGGGCAGAGCTCACAATCCCTTAGGTTCTAAATGATCCTTGTCCAGTTTTAAGCAGAAGCATTCTCTTTTCTCCCTGTAGACAATGTTCCCTAATGCTTATTAATGTAATAAAATCACATCCAGTTTCCAAGGAAACCGCTCTCCTCCACCAAGCGCACATGGCTGCGCCCTCCGACCCGGCCCCATTGTGGGCCCTTCCTCCCACAGAACTTTCTTCCCAATGACAGTTTTTCTTTTGAGCTTCTGAATGTTTGGGAGCCTTTTCCCAGCAAAGCTAAGCACCCAAACAGCCCCGACACAAGCTGCCGGCTTCTTGAGGACACACGATGGGTGAGTCCATCACACTCCGGAGCCCGCCGGCTTATTTTCTAGCCCGACCTTCCCCGAGTAATTGTCGCTCTGCTCTGGAGCCGGGGAATAAAACGGAGGTTAGTGATGATATTTGTTTTCCTTTCTTTCCCACCCACAAGAGGGGTGTGATTGTATAATATTCAGGGCATTCCGAGGGAATCTCACTGAGCCAAACGGAAAGGGATGAGCCTGGAACACTTCCTGTGTCTCAGTAATCTCGTCTGTAAAATGGGAACACTCTACGCCCCCCCTCCCAATTTCATGGTGGGGAAGGATTTGGCCAAACTTCACATTAACCTGGTGTCCATGCCCCATGAATCCATTCCGTGAATTCAAATGGGGAAAAAAAGCTGCATTTTTGTCTCTCTAAAAGTGAGTATTTTCTTCAGAGTTTTAAATCCATGATTCTGAGAGGGGATCTGTGGGAGATCTCACCGGCCTATCTGCTGAAGGGCTCCCAGAGCCTCTCTGTGCCTCCACAAGGAGCCTTGAAAATGCAGGTTTTCTGCTTAACTGCCACTTGGATGAATGAATTTTGCCATCAGAGAAGCACTTTCCTATGGAGTGAGTCCATGACTCTGGGCGACCAGGGTCTCCTGCCTTGTGTCTGCACCAGTACAGCCACCCTCTATGCCAGACCCTCCCCTCACTGTGAAAGGAGCCTCCGAACTGGTCTCTGCCCCCCAAGCCATCCCCCATTCAGCCCCGGAGGATGTTCTCCAGGACAAGTCTGCCCACAAATGGCCAGTGGCTCCAATAGGCAGTGATCTCTCTTGAAGAATCTCCCTTCATCTCCAGCTACCTCTTATTCAGACACAGTTCCATTCCCCCCATCTGCAAGGGGCTTTCCAAGGACCTCCAGCTGTAGTTCCCCCCCCCTCGGATTTCATTCCACCATTCCTATCCATAGAGCACCTACTGTGTGCCAGACTCTTGTACCGATGTCACCTCATTGATCCCTTGTTTCCCCCATTGGACTGTAAGCTCCATGAAAGCAGGGACTGGTTTTACCTCTTTGAATTCAGCTGTGATCACTGTGGTGGGACACAGCCCCTATTTAATAAATGCTTGTTGACTGACCCACTGGGCAGCACTTAGCTTTTCAAGGCCCCAAACGGGTGATTTTCAAGTTCATTCACATGTCTGTTTATTCCCGAGTCTTCAAACAAGCTGCATCTTGGAGGACAGGAGGAGGAGAAAGAAGAGGAAGAGGAAGAGAAGGAGGAGGGGGAGGAAGAGGAGGAGAGGGAGAAGGAAGAGGAGGAGGAGGAGGAAGGCCGAGTTAAAGTTTGTAAAGCCTTTACCATGAAAAAGTAATGCTTTAATTTAGAGGCTGTCTAAACTCGGGTTCTGATTGGCTCTCAGCAGAAGGCCTGCCGTGCACCTTGCCCAAGATGGCCGGCCACCCTTTCCTGTGGGTCTCCACAGCTGCCCCTTCAGTGAGAGCTAGGAGCAATGCTTCCTCCAGTGCGAGCGAAGCCGCCGCCTCTCCGGCTCGGAGCCTCCGGAAACTCGAGGCGGTTTTGGGCCGGAGAGCTGAGAGGTGTCTGCGTCCGCTCGGGGCTGGCCTGGACAACGGGAAGGAGGCTTGCTGAGCTCTTCCCGAGAGCCGGCCGCGTTTGCGGCCTCCATTTGGATGGAAGCCCTCAGAAGAGAGATGGTTACTGGCCTGACGCCTCCCTTAGGCTGATTCCTGGTACCATTTCTGGGGAACGCGCGGGGCGGCGGGGGAGGGGAGGCCCGCTACTTAATCGGGGATTCGTGGGGGGGGGGGGAGCGGAGATCTTTTAAAAGCGCAGGGTTCATCAGCCCGCAGCCCAGAGACAACAACTCGGCCACGTTTCTGCCATCACTCCGCTCAGGGTCCATTCCTTCCTTGTTTCTTCTCCTTCCTCAGTTTCCCCATATTCCTTCAGGGCCGGCCGGTCCTTGTTGTTGATGGGAGGCCGTGGGACGCCATGAGTCGCGGCTGGTGATGAGCCAAGCCTTGCCCCTGACGCTCACCCGCTCTGCGGCCATTTGTGGCTCCCTTCACCTCGCGGTGTCCCAGATGGGTCACTGACCTACCCGCCCGAGGGAACATCTCCTTTATAGATACCAGCTCTGATTTATTGCTGTTCACGTGCCCATGTCACGGATGAGTACATTGAGGGCTGCCCAACGTCACCCCCACAGTGGTAGAGCCTGGCCTGGAGTCCATGTTGGGCTGCCTTTATTTTCCCAGAATGTAGCCCAGGACTTGGTGCCTCCTGAGTGCTGAATTAATGCTCTGGGTATTTCTATTTATCATCTCTCTTTATCATTTATCTTTATTTGTCACCTGTCTCTCTAGCTACCCCTTGCTTTCTCCATCCATCCATCTCTCTGTCCATCCATCTGTCTATCTCTGTCCATCCATTCACATTTGTTGGTTGTGCGGCTGCCATCTTGGATGACTCAGCTTTGCTCAGTAAAAAAAGGTGTGACTGTGCCCCACTTGTGCTGCTCTGAGCTGTGTTCCCACGTGGGTCACCAGGCGGATGGACCAAAGACTGGGCAAGTCTCTTCACAGGCTGGCAGTGCTCTGAGGGCTGATGGGTCAGAGGGTGAGGGATGGGGACTCGCTTCAAGTCTTCAGGATCTGCCATTTCCTGCCTCTCTCTAACAAGCCGCCCCCAGCGCTCCTCCCCCAATCACTCCTCTCCAGTTAGTAAGTCACTTTTTCAGCTGCTGCAGCTGATGATTTAACCACCTGTGGACAACCTAGGGCACGGCCCTTCCCCAGGTGCTGCGCCTGGCCCAAAGCTGAAGCCTCTCTGCTCCGTGCTGCCCCAACGGGGCCTCCTGTGAACCTGAGCCATTAAGTTAAAGGTGCAAGTGTGGAGCCCGTGTCCGTGTAAGTCCCCCATTAATGTGGAAAGGCGTTAAAGAACAAGCGTCGGCTGTTAGCGCTTGCTCCAAAAGCGAGGCAGGTGTGCAAAGGGCAGGAAGAGCTTCTCCTCATGGCTACAACACTCATGCACACAACGTGCAGCAGGGGCAAATCCCTGCGGCAACGTCATCTGTGAAATCTCAGTATCCCTTGGCTGCTGGAACATTAGCAGAGAATAAACTTCTGAAGATGAGCATAATTAGCCCATCGGGCAAAGCTCTGGGTAAAGGGTCCCCGAAGGGCAGGGGGTGATTTGTTGAATTTCCAGTGACTGTTAAGGGACAAGTAGAGGGAAAAGTAGGGAAGGGCTAAGACTTCATCACCAATTAGATGCTACATATGAAACAAACGTTTGGGTCCAGGGATTTGGGACATCCTTTTCTGCTGAAAAACTCAGACAGATCAGGTTTGCCAGGGAAGTCTGGGCCCAGAAAAGGAAGTTAAACTCTTCCAGAATTCTCTGCTTCATTACGCTCCAAAGCTCCAATAGAATTTTAGGGGTAAGATAGTGTCTCGAGAGTTGGGCTGGATCAACATCAGGCCTCTGGAAGCCTGCTGTGCTGTACGAAATGGCAAGCAGAATGTTTTCAGACACTTTTGCAAAGTAAAGGAAGCAAACCCAGGAGAACACTGTGTACAGTACCAGCAGTATTCTGATGACGATCAGCTGGGAAGCCTTGGTTACCCTGACCTAGACAATGATCCAAGACGATTCCAAAGAACTCGTGATGAAAAGTGTTCTCCAGCTCCAGAGAAAGAACTGGTGAGCTCTGGATGCTGATGAAAACATCCTTTAAAAACCTTTATTTCTTTTTCTTTTTTGTTAGGTTTTATTTTGCAACATGGTTAATATGGAAATGTGTTTTGTGTAATTTAACATGTATAATCAATGTTAAATTGCTTGCCTACTCAAAAGGAAAGGCTGAGAGAGAGGAAGGGAATCTGGAGTTCCAATTTAAAAAAAATTATATTTTATTAACATTTCTTCCATGTGATTGGGAAATATTTAATGAAATAAAGAAAAACAGAGTCAGAAAATAGATTTAAGAATGGTAGGCATCCATATAGTAAAGTCCATGGAACGTGATGGAGTTACCAGTCACAACGGTCTATAGGAAGAAGAGAAATGTGACCAGGACAGAGCCTGGAGGGATACCTGTGGCTAGAGGCTTTGACTCAGAACACAAGAAAGTCAGAGAGCTAGAGGGAGAACCGGGGGAGCAGTATCACTCACACCCAGAGAGAAAAGAGTCTTGAAGGAGAAAACGATTTTCCATATTTCAAAGACTAGAAGAGCCCTGAGAAAAGGCCATTGTGCCCAGTGGTAACTTTGGAGACAGCAGCTTCCGTTGAATGATGAGGCAGGAAGCCAGTCTTCGGAGAGTTGAGAGAGGGAGAAAGTGTAGACACTTTCTTGAGGACTGAGCCACAAAAGTAGAAGAGACTTAGGAGGATGAGAGCTGGTGCAGTAGATGGACCAACCAAAGCAAGTAATGGCTTTTAAGGGGGGGGGGCAGCATCTGGAGGCAGCAGGGAAGCAGAAAGATGGGAAATAATTTTTCTAACAAATTACTGTGATAATGGCCTCATTTCTCAAATATATAGATTAAAAGTACATTCAAATGTACAAAGCTTTTAAAAAAGAGTCAGGAAAAAGCTAAGTTTAAACCTTAAAAAATTGGTTTAGACCCATCCTTTTCCCTATGGTTTATCTCCTTTGAGTAATTTTGAAAATTTTATTTATTTCCCATCTTTCTGCTTTCTTTCTATTCTCAGTTACCTTGGATTTGTGTGTGTAGTCTTCATTCTATATATTCAAAATTTTCTATTTTCTATTTTGTAATTCTCTATTTCTTGTTTGATCATAAATTCCTCTCTTATCAATAAATCTGACAGGTCTAAAATTTTCCATGATCCCCTAATATTTTTTTTTGATATCAACCTTTTAATCTAAATCACTTAACCAATTTGACTTTATATAGGACATAAGATGCTGGTCTTTACCTAACTTTTGCCATATGTTTTCCAGTTTTCCCAGCAATTTTTGCCATATTGTGAGTTTTTTGTCCCCAAAGCTAATATCTTTGTGTTTATAAAACATTAAAGTACTATGGTCA
>JAJPUD010024631.1:0-17500 GCA_023553655.1 Myrmecobius fasciatus
ACTGTATTATATTACTTTATTATATATTTGGTGCATAAGTGTTAATTGATTTTTAGTTATTCATTTCTTTCCTCTTTGTAGCTAAATATTTTTTTTTAGTTATTATGGATGTGATTTAGAAGCTTCCATAATATTTTTGAATTTGATACAAATGTCACAATTACATTCACAAAAATGAATATTTTAGGATTTCATCATTAATACTGTGGTACTCTTCCATTTTGAATTCTATACTACTTATCATCCATGATGATAGGTTGCCTAAACTATCAGTGAATATATATCAAAGTTCCCATTTTTTGATATTGCTTATTCAGTCAATGTTTATTATTTTCTTATTTTGTGCCATTCACTGTACAAACACAGGCAAAAATATTCTCCTTAGCTTCAAGGAGCTCACATTTTAAGGAGTGAGACAATAAAGAAAAGGTTGTACAAATAAGATATAATAGCACAAGTTTAGACTTAAGAATCAGTTATAGAAAGGAAAGACTTCCTGTAAAAGATGGAATTTAATCTGAGTTTTGAAGGGAATCTTCGATGATTTTGATATGTGGGTGGGAGACTTTAAGATGACAGTTTATTGCATCATTTTTATTAGAATAAACCAAGACATATCTCATATTCACTTCAGTCGCTTGACTGACTTTAAAGATATAATATGCTGTATGATATCACTTTAATAGTCTTCCTTTTACCTTCTCAAATTTTCCTCTATAATGACTTGATATTTGGATAAATTATTCTTATAAAAGTTTTAGGCAGCTTCTTGTCTTTGAATACATAAAAACTTGAAAAAGTCAAATGTTCGTACACCCATTCTATAGCCATAGATTTCAGTAGCTAATAATAATCTTAACAATACAAGAAGATAATAATATAAGACTTTATAGTAATATTAATATTTTAAAAAACTACAAGTTGCAAATAACTGTCACTGATTTGTCATTATGTCAGAGGTTGGAGTTGAACTAAGAATACTTAAGTCCAATTTGACATCATTTTCAGTAGGGGAAAAAATTGGTTACCTTTTGTCAGTTTGTGCTTATTGTCAACCCTCCAGCTACCAGATATTTGTTCTAAAAGTGATTTCATGATAACACATTCCAGAATATCATATAGGGAAGAGCCAAAAAGACACCAAAAACATTCTCAATTCTTATTTAACAAATTCACAATTTCAACAACAATATTATGTTAATGTACTTATTTTCCAACATCCTCTCCAACATTTTTTTCTGTCATGTTAGGCATTTTCTGAGAAACTGTTGTCAAATGGTAAAGTTTTACCCCAAAGCTTTGATCTTTAGGTTTTAGCAAACACTAGATTATTATGTTTTTAACTATTGTATACATAATCTTGTCTTCTCAGTCCTCTCATTTTATTTTACTTTTTTGTACTTAGTATTTTATTTTTGCAATTTGCATTTAAATTAAATTTTTATATTCATTTTTAAAATTTTGACTTCCAAAATCTCTCACTCCCTCCCCACTATCCTCAATAAGAAAATAAGCAATTTGATATGTTATGTATGTGTAGTCATGAAAATATATTTCCATATTATTCATATTGTAAAAGAACTATAAACAAAAAATAAAAACAAGAAAAGTAAAGGAAATTTAAAAAGTATGTCTCTTTTAAAATTTTTATTTCATTTTTCAAAGTTTAAAGTTGTTTTATTGGGGGGGGATTTAGGAGACTCAAGGAGATTTATCTTTATAATATTGTCTATACCTGCAGGTAGAAACTTTAATTTATTTTTTTAATTATTTATTTCATATTTTTACCCAGTTACATTTAAATTAATTTTTAGAATATTTTAAAAAAACTTTTGAATTCCGGATTTCCTCTACTATCTCCATCCCCAGGCCCCATTCAGAAACCACATGTGAAATTATGCAAACATTTCCTAAAAGTCATGCTGTGAAATAAATCATAAACCTCTCACCTAATTAAAAAACAAATAATAACCACAATAACAAAGACAATAATCCAAAAGAAAAATAAGCTTAAACAGACAGAAAAAGAGGTAGGAGGAGGATGTGTCAATATTTATTTAGACACAATAAGTTTCTTCTATGATTATGTATAGGATTTTTCCTAAGTCCTTCAGAATAGTCCTGGATCATTGTACTGCTAAAAAAAATAGCTGCCATTAACAGCTCAACTTTACTATTACTTTTCTTCAGTTCATGGAGGATTTTCCAAGGTTTTTTTTTTTTTTTATTGTTTGTTTGTTTTCTGAGAACATCTTGCTCATCATTTCCCATAGAACAATAGTATCCTATGATAATCATATACCACAATTTATTCAATCATTCCTCACTTGATGAAGATACCCTCAATTTCCAATTTTTTTGCCCTGAGAAGTGTTACAAATATTTTTGTACATATAAGTCCTTTTATTTTCACCCCCTGAGGCAATTGGGATTAAGTGACTTTTCAGGGTCACACAGCTAGAAAGTGTTGTGTTTGAGGACATATTTGATCTTAGGTCCTCCTGACTTCAGGGCTGGTGCCCTATCTACTGTGCCACCTAGCTGTCCCCAGTCTTTTTCTTTAAAAAAAATCTCTTGTTATTCATGCTTGGTAGTGGTATTGTTCAGTCAAAGAATAAGCATGAATTTATAGCCCTTTGAACATAGATCATATTTTTATCATTTATCAATTGGGTCATAGCATTTCTTTTTTTTGTCTTTTTTTTTTTACAAATTTGACTCAGTTCACTTTATGTTTGAAAAATAACATCTTATCAGAGAAACTTGCTTTGAAATTATTTGTATAATTATTTTTTCTAACTTTATTTAACTCCATTTATTCTATTTTTTTCTCTCCCTTCATCTTGTCCTTCCTCAAAAGTGTTTTACTATTGACAACTCCCCCAAAATACTTTTCTTTTATCACCCTCCCCCCTTTCCATAACCTATTCCCTTTCTACTTTCCTGCAGGCTAAGATAATTTGCTATACCCTATTTAATCTGTATGCTATTTCCTCTTTTAGCCAATTCTTATGAGAGTAAGGATCACTCATTTAGTCTCTCCTCCCCTTCTTCCCTCTATTATAAACGTTTTTACTTGCCTATTTTTTATGGCAAATAATTTATACTAATCCACTTCTCTCTTTCTATTTCTCCCAGTATGTTCCTCTCATCCCTTAAATTCCTCATTAAACAAAAGATATTATACCTTTATATTCAGCTCACATCTGTGTTCTCTATCTCTATATAGTCCTTTTAACTTACATAATAAAGAGAAAGTTCAAATGAGTTATAACTATCATCCTCCCATGGAGAAATGTAAGCAGATAAACCTTATTAAGTCCCTTATAATATCACTTTCCTAACTACCTCTTTATGCTTCTTGTGAGTTCTATATTTAAACGAATTTTTTTTTTCCATTCAGCTCTGGTCTTTTCATAAATGTTTGAAAATTCTTTATTTCATTAAATGCCCACTTTTGCCCTGAAGGACTTTACTCAGTTTTTCTGAGTAAGTGATTTTTGTTGTAATATTAGCTTCGTTCCTCGCAAGAATATCATATTCCAAGCCTTCTGGTCCTTTAATGTAGAAGTTGCTAAATCTTGTCTTATCCTGACTGTGGTTCCACTATACTTGAATTGTTTTTTTTGTTTGTTTGTTTGTTTTTGTTTTTGTTTTTGTTTTTTTCTAGATGGTTGAAGTATTTTCTTCTTGATCTTGGGAGTTCTGGAATTTGGCTATTTCTGAAAGTTTTCATCTTGTCATCTATTTCAGGAGGTGATTGTTGAATTCTTTCCATCTCTATTTTATTCAATGATTCTTAAATATCAGGACAATTTTCCTTAATTTCTCAAAAGATGATATACAGGCTCTTTTTTTTAATCATGATTTTCAGGTAGACTGATAATTTTTAAATCATCTCTTTTGCATCTATTTTCCAAGTCAGTTGTTTTATCCATTGAGATATTTCACTTTTTTCCCCATTTTTTTTTGGTTTTGTTTTATTGTATTTTGATTTCTCATAAAGTCATTAGCTTTCATTTGCTCAATTTTAAAGGAATAATTTTCTTCTGTGAGCTTTTGTACCTCCTTTCCCAATGGCCAATTTTACTTTTTAAGGCATTCTTCTTATTACCTTTTTTTTTTCATTTCCTTTTGTACCACTTTCTTTTCCTATTTTTTTCCTCTTATTTATTTATCAAAATTCTTTTTGAACTCTTCCATAGCCTGAGTCTAATTCTTATTGTTCTTGGAGATTTTGAATATAGAAGTTTTGACTTTTTGAGTATGTGCTTTGATTTTTTTTTGTTACCATAATAATTTTATGTGGTCAGAAACATTTTGTTTTATAATCTGTTTGGTTTCCTGGCCTATTACCCAGCTTTAACCTTTTTTTGTTAAATCAGGGTTCTTTTTCCAGGGTTGATGGTGCACTGTCCCAGGCTTCAGGAGTTTTGTGTAGTGGTTTTCAGATATATTTCTAGAACCCGGACACAAGCACTGTTTTCTACCCTGAAATTGTTAGGACTCTCCATTCCTTAGTCTAGCTGTAATATCTGGTAGTCTAAAGTAACAGAGCCTTGCTTTGTTGGCACTGATACTGGAGCTGGGACTTGGATTGAGTTGTCCTGCACCAGGACTGAACACTGGACTACCATCTAGATGTCACAGATCTTTTCTGCTGACCTTTAAAGTTGCCTTCTGCTGGAAAATATTCTATTCCATCTTCTTAGAGGTTTAGATGCTTCAAAATTTGTTAAAAGTCATTATTTAAAGGAATTTGGAATGGGTTTTCCAAAGAAGTTGGGTAAGTTCCTGAGTTCATTCTGCCACCCAATAAGTATGTTTCAATCTGCATTCAGACTCCAGCAGTTCTTTTTCTAAAAATGGATAACATTTCTTAAAAAATCATAAGCATTCATAATCATAAATTATTCAACATTTGGCTTAGATCATTTTATTGCCAAGAATAGCTAAATCATTCATTGTTGATCCTCTCATAATATTGCTTTCACTGAGGACAATGGTCTTTTGGTTCTACTTATTTCACTTTGCATCATCTCATGGAAACCTTTCCAGGTTTTCAGAGAGCATCTTGCTCATTATTTCTTATAACCCAATAGTATTCCATTACAATCATATACCACAAATTGTATAACTATTTTCCAATTGATAGGCATTTTCTCAGTTTCAAATTCTCTGCCACCAAAAAAGAGCTGCAATAAATAATTTTTTACATATAAGATATTTTTAAAAGTCTCTTTTGGAATACAGACCTACTAGTGATATTGATGGGGCAAAAGCTATGCATGATTTTAAAGCTTTTTGGGTGTAGTTCTCATTCCACAGATTTGTTGAATCAGTTCACAACTCCAACAATAGCAACCCCTCTAACATTTGTCATGTTGCTCTTCTGTCCTATTAAGCAATCCACCAAATATGAGTTAGTCCTCAAAATTGTTTTAATTTTAATTTCTCCAAACAATAGCTATTAAAATTTTCCTCCATATGGTTATATTTTTGATTATTCAACTGAAAATTGTTCATATCTTTTGTTCATTTATAAATTGGGGAATGTCTGTAATTCTTACTGATTTGACTATGTTTTTATGTATTTTAGATATAAGACCTTTATTTGTGAATTATCAGTAAGTTTACTTTCAATTTTACGGTCTCTTTCTCATATTGGAATCTAATAAGAAACATGTTCCATGTTCTTCCGATTTTCCTGTATCTAGGTTAAGTACCCATTTTGATCTTGGTATTACTTTACCATTGTTTGGAGGGAAATGTTAGGAAATCTTGACTTCAGTGCTTCCTATCCTCTGCCAACTTTATGCATCTCATGTCCCCCATTTGCTTTTGACTGAATGCTTTTCTGTAAAATTACTCATCATCAGTAGTAGAGAACATCCAACATTTTCATTTAGAAATTCTATACAAACTATTTGCAAGTGATTGCTTATGCCTTTCCAAATTTCGAATTTACTGTCTAGCTTATTTCTATCTCCAATGTTTCTACAATCTAATTATTTCATTGTCTAATTCAGTTTCTATGATTAGTTTGAGATCTAAAATATGTATTTACCACACTGGACCTTTCCTGAATGCTAAGATATATTGCTAAATGATTCATATCCCATTCACCCTCAGGCTATTGTAGTAAGAATCTGTTGTTGGTAGACACTGAATTGCACTGGTGAATTTTGTTTCCCATCTGATAAAAACTTGTTCTTATTCACAGCAATACTATTGAATTTGTATGTAAAATACATTCACATAAATTATATCATTCAACTCCAAAACAACTTTATGAAATAGGGTAATGTGAATACTCTGAAACCATCTTTATAGATGAAGAAATGAATGTAAGAAAATAAAAACATTAACTAAATGTTTTATATTTGCTAAATTCTGGGCTAAGCATTGAAGAAGTTTTTACTATAATAGAGGAGACAAAACACATAGTAGATTGGTAAACAGAAAGAAGTAACTTGATGAGTAGTTACTCGGATATTTTATGGAGCAATAAGGGAGTAGATTAAAACTCCCCTTCTTAGAACAATGATTGGTTCTGGTATATTATCTGGCTAATAAGTAGTAGGCCTCTTAATTCAATATAGGTCTTTCAATTCTTAATCTAGTATCCTTTCCATTAAATTTTGTTTCCTTTTTGTATTCAAGAAAGCAATAGGGATTAAAGCTCTGATTTTGTTAATATAAGAAATTATAAAACAAGGAATTTCCCTCTACTAGTGGAGGGCACTACCCTTCTGGAACTTACTGTGTTAGAGAAATATCCAGAACACAGAGAATCTAAATGGTTTTGTCAATTCCAAGCAGTTACTATGTCTCAGATGCCAAATTTCTTGGCTTCAAGGCTAGCTTCCTATTCACTAGGCCACACTAACTGTACTTGTGATTGTACAATAACCAAACAGCATATAATTTAGGATAAAAATTAGAAATCATCAAAAAATCATCTTATAGAAGAGGACACAAGCCAAAAGAGAGAAATTGACTTGACCAAAATCAAATACTAATAAGTAACAGAGCATCAATTTAAGTCTAACTCAAAGAACTCTAAATCCAGTGTTTCTCAGTACATGATGCTACCTCCCAAACATGTGATCTAAAGAATTAAAATATGCTTGTTCCTTACATATATCATTTAGTTATTCTACAGAACTTTTTGGTCTTTGTTCCTATTTAAATTCATAAACCACTTTAGACAACATAAAGTAATTATATTTACAAACCGTGGCTTCTTGAACATGAAAAATCATAAATAAAAGCTGGTTCATTGAAAAAAGCATATAATGAAATTCTTCAATCCTTATCTGTCTGCTGTTTTTCCCCATTTAAAAGAAATGCTATGGAACAGCTACCACTTACTATCAGGGATAAAATTTATTTTGTTTCCTCTTGACACCCCTTGATATATTGTAACTTGATGACCCAATTGTGCAGACAAATCAACATTACCAGTTGAATAAAATGCCTTTCCTGAAAGAATTATTTGTTCACTCTAATTGATATGGCTTCTAACAATAGCAAGAGTAAAATGTGTGATCTGAAAGTGTTTGATTTGGTCCCCAAACTAAAAAGAGGCCTGATATGTGTCAAACTTAGATGAGGTTTTAATTGTCCCCTTGTAAACTCTTTTTTCGTTTGTTTGTTTGTAGTATTCAGTGTGGGATGTTGATATGAATGATTCGACCATGCCAATTACTATTAATTGAACCTTAGAGATCATGTTTCAATTCTGCTTTTGGTGAGGATAAAATTATTTATACCTGTAAAGCATCAAGCATAGTGCCAGGAATGTTGTAGGTATTTAATAAAAGCTTATCCCTTTTCCTTCTCTCCCATTTTCAAAAGGCACAGGTTTTGAGTGCCAGAGAGACAAACACATACTCAAATAGTTGCTTTGTGGTAGGGTTGTAGGTAGTTTTGCAAAAACTATAGTTTTGAAACCTTTTCTCTTTTCACTGAACTACATTAGAATGGGGAATTTATGCTGTCATCCTGTTTGTTAGCTACATATAGTTTCTTCCCAGGAGTCAAACAGGGTTTATAATAACTGGAGTTAGTTGAAAACAAAAATAAAAGAGGGCAGGATGCTACTTTGATAGTACCATGGTCTACTTATCTAATAATGAGACTAGCAATTTTATATGGAAGTCTTAGCTAAAACTCATCTTTTAACTTTAAATAAAATGCACTCACTTAAAATACTTCACAATAATTATGTCATGGATACAAATGGATGAGATTACCAACACAGAGATGCATTCTGATGAATATAGGGAAACATTTTTTTCAAGTAATTATTATAGTTAAGATTGAAATTTACCCAGAAGTTGAAAAGGTTTTAGAAGTAAGAAATGAATATAGGGCAATGTTCCATATTCACTTTAATATATTTTAATAAGTTGTTAAATATAACTCATATGAATATTTATATTTTCAAATAGTCCATTGTAGTAAGAGCTAGTCAGTCCAATGACTTTCCCTGAAATACTTTGGCAAGCCATTCTAGTGACCCAGTTCCCGCCACCAAAAATGTAATCTAATTCTACAATGTGAGGGACCAAACTCAAAATGCTCAAAAACAACATTCTTTACATATAAGCCCCACAGTGGGCTGAGCTGTGTGTCTGGCATTGGACTGGTGTTTTAATGTATGCTGCTTGCTATCTGTGGTATTCCAGGACTGCCTTGGAAATGAGATGTAACATCTTGGGGCCGAAAAAATAAATAAACATAAACAAACTCATTATGCTGGTTCCAGTGTGATGACATTTTCAGGAACCAAAGGATTTTTATTTGTTTATTTGTTTGTTTTACTGAGATAAACATGTTTCTATAGAATCTTTCCAAATGCTAGACAACTATTTAACAAGGAAAACTGAAATAAGATTGAGAGCAGTAGTAAAAAAGGACACTGAAAACTTGCAAGACAATGTTATTGCCTTTCTTCCTTAAAGAGTTGTTGTTATTGAACTAACCAAAGATTTAACCTGGTAAATTTACACTTCAACACAGAATGGATTATTTAGTCACTAATTCTCCTCACATGAATGAATGAAAACCATGTGAACTTGAGCTTTCTTGTCTCTAGGTAGTCACTTCTAGTTCAGATCATCCCATTAAAAGATACAAGTATAAAGGAAACTATGCAGGAGCAAGTCCACACACTCCAAGTGAAGTAGGTTTGTAAGAGAATCAGAATTCACTGTTTGAATGTAGTCTAATGACTTACATTTAACATATTGTTGCTTGTGTTGCAAATGGTGAATGAAAGGGAATAGAGTCTTTGAAATCAGGAAGCTCTAGATTTAAGTCTTACTTCCAATACAGTATTGCTATAAAATAATGAAAATGTTAAATGTCTCAATGAACTAGTCAAATCTGTATATATGGACAAAGCCCTGTATTTCTAGAGAAAACAATTGTCAAAACATACTGATATGAGTTTCCTTGGTGTCAAGATGATAGGTCTCCACCAAGAAATAACACTGATAAAGATATCAGTGATGCTGTATTGTTATAATACATTAAAATGGATATATTTTCAAGTATTTTGTAATCTAATATTTTATTTAGGATTGGAATAGTAGCTAAAATTTACTGAACTATTATGAAGGGAAAACACAGAAAATGTTCCTTGTACTCTATTTTATCATATAATACTTTGAAGCATAGAGTCTTTTAAATTTAATTTTTAAACATCTTACTGATGTCATTCTTTAAGTCCTCCCCACTCAGTGAACTGACTGTTGTGACAAAGAAAAAGAAAGAGTAGGTAAAAATCATTTAAAGCAGTAATTAAATTGGATAACATATAAACAAATTAGTCCTGTGGCACTTGCCAAAGTCCTGCTCTGTTCTCAAGTACTTATACTATTTTTTAAATTACTCAATACTCAACTTCCTTTGATTAATCATTTTATTTGTATTAGTATAATAATTTTCTGTAGAAAGGGAATATTTTTCCTATATTTTATTGAAATCCTCATATTTATCATATTTGTCATTACTCATAATTATTCCATTATATTCATAAATTATATATTTTCTATCCACTCTCAATCTGATGATCCAACATTTGATTTCCAGTTGTTACTACTACAAGACTAGTATTATACTAGTTTTTTTTTACTTTCTGTAATTATTTTTTTCCCAATAACGATATTGATGAGTCAAAAAGTATAACCAGACAGTTACTTTTCTTACATAATTCCAAATCTATATTCTAAATCATTAGATCAATTTACAGGTTCACATTGAATTTATTTGAGGGCCTTTCTTCGCATACTTCATGTGAATGGAATATTTTTTCCTTTGTCATCTTAGAAAATAAGCAGGATCTAACCACAAGTTAGGATTAACAACAAAGGTGTAATAATTTGCATTTCTCTTACAATTATTTATTTAGAGCCTGTTTTATATAATTACATATAGCTCATAATTCCATTTTTTTTGAAAATTTCATATAATTTTATACCTTATGAATTAAAGAAAATGTTAATGAGATTAAAATATTTCCCTAGGTAGTAACAAGATTTAACCATGACTTTTAAATTTAATTCAACAGATATCTCTTAAAAGATGACTATACTGAGAGCATTAGGTAATGGAGATAAAATTCCGGACCTCAAGAAGCTTATGTTTCGTTTTTACTATGCAATCTATAGTATTCATTAGTTTACTTAATATTCCTATTACCCATTGAGATGAATAGGATAAACTGAGTGAAGAACTCTCCTAAGAATGTAGCTTCCACCTATGCCCTAATTGTGACTAGAAACTTTGCAGTAAGTTGAGCTATATCTAAAAGCTGCAGATATCCCATTATCTTAGATAAACATTTCCCTCCCTTTCCTTGCCCCCAACATTTTCATTAATGTTTAAGTACCTAATACAGTAAAGAGTGTATTATTAACTAGTATTCTTTTTTTCTGGATTCTGGGTAAATCAGAATTCTCCAGCCAATGGGAAAAAAAGGCATAAGGTGGGGTAGAAGGGACTTCTGGTTAGGATCTATAAAATCCTGTTTTTGCAGCTTGTGCTTTGCATGTATCAAATTTGATGTTATATTCATAGATTGGCATCTTGTAAGAACAGAGAATTAATTCATCAAAGCCTGATTATCCTTATATGAATCTATCGGCCTATCTATCTATTTCTTTGTCAAAAAGCTAAGAACATGATTTAGGATCAATAAAGCCATAAAATGTTAGCCCTTCACATTCATTTCATTTCTGTGTATACTGCAAGGAATTAGCCTATCTTACCATCTCAGGCTGTATCTTTATAAAGCTGAACTGATATATGAAAATTAGATTAATAATGAACTATCTTGAGATTTCCAGTTATTAAGAATATGAACTCTTTTGAATGTTTAATTAATTTTTAGTTTTTATATGATTGTTGGATGTTCTGTAGACATAATCCATTATTCTAATATCCCTTTGGATGTTTACATTTCTTTCTGTTAGATGGATAGCAATAAAGAGAAAAGACAGGCAAGATGTCTTTCACTTATTTAGTTGACTTAAATTAATTATCAAAGTAATAGCTTGATCTTGTTGACTTAGCAGGCTAGTACAGAAGGCTTTTCTCTAAATGACATGAAATTATACAGCAATGAATTTAAATCTTCATTTGACAGTCAAAAGACCAAAGGATAATTTATTTTCTTTCTTTTTGTTCCTTATCCTCTTGACTTTCTCTATAAGGATAGCTAATTGGCAGTGCCCTTACTCTCAGTAGGAGAATGTTTTTATAATTGTAAGCTCAGGCCTTTCAGCATCATATTTTATCATTCTAGTTTATAATTGATCAACAAATTATATTTTTTGTCATTTTTCAGTTGTTTTCAACTCTTTGTGCCTTCATTTGGGGTTTTCTTGGCATAGATACTGGAGTGATTTGCCATTTATTTCCTCAGCTTAGATGAAGAAACTGAGTCAAGTAGAGTTTAGTGATTTTCCCAGGATTACATAGTTAGAAAGAAAGTGTCTGAGGCTAGGTCTGAACTTCTGATGATGAGTCTTGCTGACTGTAGCTTCAGCACTTGATTCCCTGAGCCATCTAGCTAACCCTTCAACATGTTATAATGCTCAGCTACTTGGCAGCCTAGTTACTGATACTGACATGGGATGATTAGGCACACAAAATGATACCATGCAAAGACTACTGTCTCATATGTTACAGGCCTTGAGTCTAATACTGTCACTTATAGTTACTACTTGCATGTCCTTGAAGAATTAACTAATATTCCTGGGTCTTAGTTTCTCATCTATAAAAATAAAGTGTTTGTATTAGAATTCAGAGGTTCCATTTAGTTCTGTGATCTTTTGACCCTTTAACAATTAGTTCCTGAGAAAATTCATTTCATAGACCTTTTTATTTACCCTTCTGGGAGGACCAAGAACACTTTAATGGAACACAAATACACAAGCAAAGAAGATAATCATTCCTGCATATTTTAGTTGCCTTACTTTGTTCCTATTTCCTCCCATACCAGTTATATTGACTAATTGATAAAAGAAAGACTAATTAAAGGATTCACAATAGCAAGATAAGTGGCTTCTACTCTATTTTACCTCTTGTTTTCAAGCATCTCTAGTATGGAAGAAAAGCTAGGACAATACTAATGACAACTATATTATTTTTCCTCACCACAGCTCAGATGTACTATCTTCCTTGATGTACTAATATCTTTGAGGCTAAGATCATGTAAAACCTCAAATTATGTAGAATTTGCCCTTTACTTATATCCTCACATTTTCAAGATATACCTTTAAATGTCCTGCATCAGACTTACTTGCTTTCCTTATCTCACATCACTCATATGTCTTAGCCCATTGACAACTCCTTCATCTCTGTCTCAAATGGATAAAACATTTCTCCTTGTTAAGATATGTATCTTGACATCTATCATGTTCCATACTGTCTTCTCCAGCATATTTCTCTCTCCATCAACAGTACTTTTTTCACTAATCTTCAAAATCTCCCTATCTACTGATTTCCCTTTCCATGATGATGATGGTAATTCTTTACATAATTAGTTTTCTTTTCTCTCTGCTATGGTTAACCTCCTTGAGAAATCTATAGTTGGTTGCTAAACTTCCTTTACCTCTTTTTGCTTCTAAACTTTCTTAAATCTCTTTTCTGTTCTTACTATTCAACTGAAAATACTTTCTCCAAATTTACTAATATTTCTTAATTGCCAAATCTAACAGAAATTTCTTCTTGACTTCTCTGAAGCATTTATCACTGGCGATCACTCTCTTTTCATTATTCTTTTCACTTTAGGATTGCTCTGCTGATAATACTTCTACCTTTCCTGACTGACACTTTCTCAGTCTCCTTTGCTGGATTTCCATCCAAATCACATCCACAAACTCTTTATGTTCTCCACAGCTCTGTCCTGAGATTTTTATTTCTTTGTTTCTTTATTTTGCTTTATCTTAACAGTTTCTATAGATTGAATGATTAACTCTATGTAGATGATCCTAATATGGTCCACATGATAATGGAAGGCAAAGATTTGTTCTTCCATGTTGTGGCTTTGTCCTAGTAATTCTAGGAACTCTGTTCCTGTTTGGTCTTCAATCTTCTCCACTTCTCATCAGGAGGCTTATTGCATGAAATACACACTAGTCTTTCTCCTGGAGTTTTGGAATTGGAATTGCTCTACTTCTTGAAAAACTTCAAGCACCTCCACTGTCACCTCTATAAACCATCATTTCTGGGCCACATTAATTCTCTTTCCTTGGTGACCATTTGATTCCCTGGTTAAGCTTTAAAGGAGTTTAGAAATGCTTCTGGGAAACCTAATCTGAATGCTTGTATGAAAGTCTTCTCTTATTTCAACTTTCCTTTTAGGTTTTAGGATAAAGTTATAACTTAAATCTTCTGGAAGTTTACACAAATCATTGTGAATGGATGGGATGAATTTGTACTCCACCAAGAAGGCATTATAGAACAGTCTCAAATATTGTGTCAATCAGAATGCTTGTTCATTATAGCAAGAGACACCTTTTATAACAGAAGTTCTCAATTTCTAACCTTTTTAATCTGGTTAGGAAGGAGCTAATTTTGATCAGGACCCTCTTGAGCAAATGTGTGTGTGTGTGTGTATGTGTGTATGTGCATATATTTTCTTAGATAGGTATTATATGTAAATACAAAACCAATTTGTGGATAACTTTAGTTACTACATACAATTTCATTACAAAAAGACAACTAAAATTGTAAAGATGATAGACATGCATATATCTAAATAATGCATCAAGGACATTTGTTAAGAACATTAAGGAGTGGGGAAAAGAGCTAGGTTTATTTTTCTGCCTATTTATATTTCAAAATAAAATAACAAATACATTAAGAAAAATACAAGAATGATATGAGATATTACATTTATAGAAAGAATATAAGCCACAGAAGCCAAAATGAATTCTACTTCTAATACCTGTGTGAATTGATACAAAGGCAGATAACTTCCCTGGAACTCATTTTTTTTTTTAGAGCCTTCAAATGTTTAGTTTTTTTGTTTGTTTGTTTGTTTTAAAGCTTTTGATTTGCATAACATATGTATGGGTAGTTCCTCAACATTGATCCTTACAAAGCTTTCCCTTACAAATTTTCCCCCCTAGTTCCCTCCCTTCCCTCCCCTAGATGGCAGGAAGTCCACTACATGTTAATTATATTAAAATACTTGACAAGTCAAATACATGTATACATATTTCCATACTCATCTTGCTGTGCAAGGACAATCTTATTTATGGAACTCAATTTTCTCATCAGTGAAATAAGAGAGTTGGATTAAATGACATCTGAGTTCTCCAGCTCTAGATTTATTTTCCTATAAATGTATTTTTTTTCCAAATTTGGGAATGAGGGATAGCTTTTTTCTTTACCAAGAGCTACGTGAGCCCCATCAGTTCTAAGCCTATGAAGGACAATTGAAAAGATACCAACTCGCAGAAAACAAGTATCTTTTAAACTGTTAGTAATTTGTAGAGTACAATCCAATATTTTTTTTCTCTTTTTTATTTCTTAGAGTCTAGGCTAGCAAATAAGTAGATGTAAATTTATTTTGAGTAGAGATTATTTAATTCATTATACTAGTATCCTGAGAGACCTAACGCATAATAGGTGCTAAACATATGTTGCTGTTATTATTGTTGTTGTTGATACTTCCTTCTTGGAAAAGATCATGACATCAGGGAGGTGATGCCATGTCATGCAAATGAGTTAGATTTAAGTGAGGTAGGGCTGTGTAAGATCTTCACCTTCCTCACTTTCCTCTCCAGGGCCATCTCAGTCCAGTTGCACAATATAAACCAAAGCTGTTGGAGATAATCCTGACAAACAGTTGTTGATTGGCTGATTGATTTTAAAGTGATCCTCTTAGTTTCATCTGCATTTTCTTTCTCCATTTATAGATTAATTTTAGTCAATAATTTTAATATGGTCATTTGAAGAAATTGGGAATGGTTTTGATCCTTGTGCTTAAATCTTCTTTTTACTTGATACCTTCCACTAGCAGTTCATCCCCCTATTATGCATGCTATCAACTGTAATAAATCTAATTAGCAATCAATGTTATCTTACAAAGCACTTTCACACTTATCAAAGCAACTTTAATATACCTGCAGAGTAATTTGAGTTAACTGTGTGAGTAAATCAAAAATTAGTCTCCAAGAAAAGTCCAATTCCCAAACTCTGGCAGTAGTACAGTTTTTTTTCTCTTATACCTCCATGATTATATTGTTAAAGGATTGCAAAAGAAAACAGGATGGGTAGAAAAGGGGGCTTCTTTACTTGGAGGGAACTCAATCTTGGAAAGTTTATCATATCTACATCTAAGCAAAACAATGAATCTTTTCATTGGATTCTCCAAACTTCTGGGTGTAGAAATATAGAATATTGCATAGAATATCAGACTTCCCCCCCATTATATTAGAGACAAATGTCCAAGTTGCTTCTCTGTTTTCTTCAACTTCTTCATATTTTTTCTCATCTACTAACAATTCACAGAGGATAGAGTAGTGCTCTTCCCATTCCACGATTTACAATTCTATCTACATCCTCATTCTATCTCCTTCATTACATTAACCAATTTCTTTTCTTTGAGTCATCTTCAGACTTTGAGGCATATTAATCTACTTCTTTGATCTATAAAATATGTTGTTAATTATTAATTAATTAGGCTAAAATAATCAATGAATTGATGGTCAGTGGTTTCTTTCAATAACCAAAGACTGCCTTCATGGAGATCATTGATAGTTTAAATGTCTTTTGAAGAATAGGTGCCATGACAAGTAGAGATCAACCCTGCTGGAGAACTAAAAGGGTGCATAAGGATGTGGGCTAAAAGCTTTCAACTCCTCTTACTGAAAACATGGCTTGATCATAAGACTCCTCTGCCTTCAACAATCTGGACAAACACATCTGTCTCCACTCAGACCACTCTAGTTGAACAAGGAGGATTTTAAGAACATGAACCTAATGCTTTAGAATTAGAATTCACCTGATTTAGTTTCTACTTATACATTAATCATAAGTAAATTCTCCTAGTTAGGTGGAGGCCTTCCCAAGATTCAGTAGATTGTTCCTGGAGAATTAGAATAATCTTGTTAACATTGTCCTTCAGAGACTATTCCTAAAAGAGGAAATAGAAAGGAAAAGAAAAAAAAAACACACAACAACCAAAAATAAAAAAAAAAAACCTTCAATCCTAATCCTGATTTATAAAATCAAATATAAATCTTTAATTTATAATTTATAGCTCTTCATTATCTAGCTTCTATCTACTTCCCTAGTCTTGTTTCAATTTATTTACTCCCATAAACTCTATAATCCAGTGCTTTTCATCACAGAGAGCACATCATCTCCAATTTCCCTGCTTTTATGATATTTATGTTTATGCCTAGAATTCTCTGCCTCTTAGCTTCAACTTTTAATTTCTATGGCTCCTATCAAGTTTTGACTCAAATCCTACACTTTGCAAGAACCATTTCTTCTTACTTCTCCAATTGCTAACACATTTTTCTATAAAATTATTTTACATCTACTTTGTATATACCATTTATGAATCTCATATATACATATTATTTACCCCATTGGAACGTGTTCTAATCAGAGGAGAATGGAAGTCACATGATCCCAATACTAAGTTGAGCCTGGGGTTTCAGCAAGTCATATGATCTTTAAAAGGTCATATAGGAAGTGACAGGAGGTGACCAGAAGGAATGTTACCTGTGAGGGGCAGATGGCATCGGTGACCTTTGGTCAAAGATGGTTACATCCTTTTAGTCTATCCAGTGAAAAGGATTGGGTCTTTTCCTATTTAACCAGCTGTTACTTCTAACTGGCCAGGTTCCAGGAGCACATGGCAGGAATTTGGGATGGCTCCCAGCTGTGTGTTTGGGCCTCTCCCTGCAGGGATTAAATAAATGATTTCTCTTTGTACATGAAGATGTCTCTGATTAGTTAATTTGGA
>JAJPUD010024632.1:0-15164 GCA_023553655.1 Myrmecobius fasciatus
CTCACATGTGCAAGAATGTTTGTGGCAGCCCTTTTTGTAGTGGCTAGAAACTGGAAACTGAGCAGATGCCCTTCAATCGGAGAGTGGCTGAATAAATTATGGTATATGAATGTTATGGAATATTATTGTTCTGTAAGAAACGACCAGCAGGACGATTTCAGAGAGGCCTGGAGAGACTTGCATGAACTGATGCTGAGTGAAATGAGCAGAACCAGGAGATCATTGTATACGGCAACAACAGTACTATATGACTATCAATTCTGATGGACATGGCTCCCTTCAATGATGAAATGTCTCAAACCAGTTCCAATTGTTCAGTGAAGAAAGCCATATACACCCAGAGAGAGGGATGTGAAATGTGGACCACAACATAACATTCTCATACTCCTTGATTGATGTTTGCTTACATTGTGTTTCCTTTATCTGATATATTTTTGTGTAGATAAGATTTTTATTGCACAACAATGATAAGTTTGGAAATATGTATACACATGTTCGATTTGCCAATATATTAACATAATTAGCATGTAGTGGATATCCTGCCATCTAGGGGAGGGGTGGGGAGCTGGGGGGAAAAATTTGTAACAGAAATGTATGTAAGGGTTATTTTTGAAGAATTACCCACACATATGTTATGCAAATAAAATAAAAAATTTTTTAAAAAAATGAGTGACATGTTTATTTTTTGTTTATTCATTCACAAACATTCTATTAATTACCTGTTATGTGTAAGGCATGCTATTCAGGTGAATGAATAACAATAATAACAGAAAAAGCAGTTCCTGCCCTCAAGCAGCTTACATTTTATTGGGTAGAACAACATATACACAAATAAATGTTACATATGTGGAAAGTAAGAGGTGAGTAGGGAATATCGGGCAACTAAAGAGGTCATTATCAGCATTGTATAAGTAAGAGGTGACATTTAAGCCAAGACTTTAAGGAATCAGACAAATTTTGAAATGGAAGTAGAGAGGGAATATGTTCTGTACATATATACTTAATTAAATATTCACTATTTATTTATTATAGCACTATGTAAGGGAATAAAATGAAACATGAATCTTCAAGAAACGCTAAGGAAGTAGAGTCTTAGGCATTGGGCAAATGTAATATCTTTCTCATCAGCCCCAGTTGTATCAACTATTTATTCATTGTGTCATTCAAGCAATTTATTAAGCACTTTTTAAATGTAGAATGTGAGAGTCCAAAGATATAACTAGAAAGAGAGAGAGAGCAAAGTGCTACAAGCTAATTTCAACACAAGTAGTCATCAGAAAAGATCTCATATAAGAACTACAAATTATATAGCACTTTTTATGTGGCAGGAATTGTGCTAAGTTTTTTATAATTATTGTTTATTTGATCCTCACAATAATCATGAGAAGTAGATGCTAGTAGTATTCCTATCTTTATTTATTTATTTTACCCATTCTTATATTATCTCTTTATTTTATCACACTTATTTTTATTTATTTGTTTAACTAATTTGTTATCCCTGTTTTCATATTTCTTATTTATTGTATTATCCCTGTTTTTATTTTATTTATTTTTATCACTGCATCTTTATTTACTTAGTTCATTGTACCTGTTTATTTTATTAGCTCCATTCTTATTTTATCTATTTTTTCATCACCCCTATTTTTATTTCTTTAATTTATTAGCCCTGTGTTTGTTTATTTACTTATTATTCCTGTTTTTAGAGATGAGAAAACTAAGACAGAGGTCAAAGGACTTGCCCAGTATCACACAGCTAACAAATATCTAAGGCTCAACTTGAACTCAGGTCTTCCTGACTCAAGGCCCAGAAGTCCATGTACAAGGTGTATAAGGTAATGACTGATCAACACATTGAAGGAAGTTTGAAATTCCATAAGACAAAGATGAGGAGGAGATTCTACATATGGAGAGACACTAATAATAGAAAGGTCGAAAGACAAGAAATGAAATGCATGGCAATTAAGCTATAACTTTTTCATTCCAACCTTCCTAGCTTGTTAGGACCAGTTCAGTAGGAAATAGAGTCAGTCCTAGGATTAGGATTTAATGTCACAACTTCTATGGAAATATCCTCCCCACTCCCCTAAAACAAGGGGGAAACATGAAATGTTACTAAGGAGCACAGCATGATTGTTAAGGGGCAGTTAAACTGTCATAATGCCTGATCTCTCTCTCCCCTGCCAATGCTGGCAGCAAACAGCCAAGAGTCTCCCCAGCCACCCCAGGAGAACAGGAGACAGAGGAGAACAGCTGAATAGGCATTTCTGAGGCCAAACATTGACAGAGTGCCAAAAAAGACCAAGAAACATTCCCTACGGCCCAACCAGAAACCAGTCTGGCCTGGTTTCCTGTAGCTCACTTCTTCTCTCTCCAATATTAGGCCATTATTACTATTACCCCAGTCCATACGTGTAGCACCACATAGGAAAAGAGAGACAAAAATAATTACAAGTAAACTATTATCCTATTTAAGTATTCAAATAAGAACCACTGGAATGGTTAAATCTCAGAAATAAGGGAACCTTAATTCTATCAGAAGGTTGAAATGTTGATCCCCTGATTCCCCATTGCATGTTCTTCAGCCTGTAGGATTTAAAACATGATACTATGCTTTTTTGTCCTTCCATCCTAAACTCTAAACTGTCATTTTATTGCTATGTAAACATGTCCATGAACTTCCTAATGCTGTCAATGCAATTCCATCTGCCTCACCTCACCCAAATATCTGCATGTTGAGATCCTATCTAACTAACCATCAATGCCCAACTTGGAAGCTAAACTGTCCCAACAGTCTTCTTTGGTGGCCTTCACAAGTGTGATTTCCCCTTTATTTCATACCAATAGAAGAGTTTTGCTTGTGTGTATTTATCACACACATACACACACATATGCTTTGTCTTTATTTATTTGTATATTTGTCACCCTATTTACCAGAGTCTCCTAGAGCCAATGTAGCCCATTGATTCTTATATGCATACATGAGTCTGCCTGGAGTAACGGATAGAATACTGAGATTTGGAAGATCAAAACCTTTCTTAGATACTTATAGCTATATGACCTAAAGCACATAAGAATCTAGCTTATTCGTTGGTAAAAAGTGGTTAGATTCAGTTGCTTCTATGGTCTCTTCCAGCTGAAATCTATGATTATATGGAATGAAGAAGATTTTTATCTTCTGTTCTCTACCATGGTATCAAGGTAGAGCAAAATCTAAGATAGTGCATAAAATTATTCCAGTTTGATATGTGTATTTGTGGTCTCTGTTTCAATCGTAGAAACTGAATAAAAAAGGTTTTTTTTACATCTTTGACATACACTCTCAAACTGACCATACCACAATTAAAATCCTAAAGAAGAAAGAGGATCTTGATCATTTTTGTTCTCCTTCACTGTCCAAGAACAGTTTTTTGTTTTGTTTTGTTTTGCTTTTTTTGCTGAGGCAATTGGAGTTAAGTGACTAGCTAGGGGTCACACAGCTAAGAAATGTTAATTGTCTGAAGTCTGATTTGAACTCAGGTCCTGATGACTTCAGGACTTGTGCTCTATCCACAGAGCCACATAGCTGCCCATAAGAACAGTTTTTTATAGATCAAAAAATATCTGACAAAATGAATGGCATTTCCTTTTCTCCTTTTATCATTTTTGTACTTAGATGAAAGTATATTTACAAGCACCTTCCTCCACTATTTAATCTGGTAACTATATTCCAATACTTGGTGACTTAATTGTAATCTTGGTTCATTGGTTGGTTTCTTGGTCCATACCAGAGTGATTTCAGGCAAGAAGTTATCACTTTACAACAGTAAATCAATCATTTTTCTAGTTTTGAGAATCTAAATGGTTTCATCTAAAGCAAATTGGACTCATTTAGAAGAAGGCCAACAAGATTAAGTGTGAAGAAAGTTGACATAGAATTGATAAAAGCTCACTCACATTGCCAACAAAAGTCCATATAGTCAAAGCTATTATATTTTCAGGTACAATATATGGCTATGAGATTTGTACTACAAGAAATATAATAACTAATTGGGAATTCACCCTGACCCCACAAACTATTAAAAAGTTTAATATCATTGGGTCAGCTTTCACAATAGGTATTACTTTTAATTTTCAAGGATATAGTTGATTTGGATCATGTGTCAGCAGCTGGGTAAGTCTTTACAATGACCTTATTTACTTTGAATATCAATTCCCAATTAGTTATTTTTGTACTGACCAATCTAGTTCAAAGAACATCTTTCTTTGGTATAGGAAAAAGCATTTGAGTAAATTTCTAACAAATTTGAGCTCTCTTTTTTGCCTAATGTCACTGTTTCATGAGTGAGCAATGGTCCTATCCACTACTGGACTTCTTTATTCCCCTAGTCTATCTTTAAAAAAAACTTTGTTGCTGTCCTTAGCTTTCCATGTCAGCTCAATCTCATTCTGAGCTTCAGCGCTATTGACTTATATTATTATTGCACTTCTCTATGCATCCCAAAATACATTTCATTATTTGTAAATCCTTTGTACTTGAAGAATCTTGTTATTTCCCCTTGCTTCCATGCTCTGAAAATGTCTTTTAAAAACCTGAAGATTCCTCTTTGCAATAGTCTCTTTAGATAACTTTCTTTCCTCTTTTTCTCATTTATTTTCTACCTTCAAAACTTCATTATGTTAAAAAAAGTTTCATTGATTTCTTTTGTGTTTTACCTCAAAATTCATTTCTACTAAATAATTCCCATCCCAGCACATACATATAAAACTCTATATTGTGACAAATAAGAATAAAGTAAAACAAATGCTATAGTGTCTATATCTAATAATGTTTGCATCATTCAATAGCTATAGTTCTATTCCCCCTTCCACCAAGAAGGAAGTGTGTTTTTTCACCTTTCCTCTGGAACCAAGATTACTAGTTGAATTTAATCTGAATTCAATGTTATATAATGTTGTTTTCACTCATGTCTTTATGTTATTTATGATTCTCTTGTTTCTGTTATCTTCACTTTGTATCAATTCAGAAATGTATTCCCAGGTTTCCATGAATCCTTCATTCTTATAATTTCTTACAGAGCCAGAATATTCAACAATAATCATAGACTATGATTTATTTAGCATCCAAGTTTTATACAAATGCTTACTACTAAAAAAAATAGTACCATAAATATCACACTTCTTTTTGTCTTTGATTTCTTTGGGGTACATTCTCAAAAATCAGCATAGATGATCAAAGATTTTGAAGAATTAAGTGATTTTCCTCACCTAATTCCAAATTGCTGGGTTTTTTTTTTCTAGAAAGGTTAGTTCAATTTACAGCTCCACCAAGTGTGCATGAATCTGTCTTCCTGCAGCTCTTCCAACATGAACTATTTTCACCTTTAACCATTTTGCTGCTTTTATATCCAGTTGTGAAGTAAAACTTCAAAGTTGTCCTAATTTGTTCTTCTCTTAACATTGATGATTTAATTTTTTTTCAAAATGTTATTAATTATGTGAAGTTCTTCTTTTGGAAACTAACCCTATCTTATTACCACTTACCTGTTAGGAAAGATTCTTTTTCTTACATATTTATATATTTTCCAACATATCTTGGATACCAATTGTTCTTTTCAAAAATGCTTGATGTAAAACTTTTGCCTCATAAAAGTATTTCTATTTTGTTTTGATATTATTCATGAAAAACAAAAACTCAAAATTATTTATTTTGCCTCTTTCATCTCAATATTGTAGAATTATGAAATTTCAAGACAGAAAATGGTTCTCCCTCAATTGGTATCTCATTCAACCCAAAAGAAAAAAGTAACTTCATCAACAATATACCTGGCAAGTAGTCAAGTCCTTTGCTTGAAGACTTATGAAAGAGAGTTTATTACCTCCTGAGAAAACATTTTCAATGTTAAATAGCTATAATGATTACAAAGCTTCTTTTTCCTATTTTTGCCTTTAAGCAACTTCTACCCACCACTCCAGTTTTTTATTTAATTTTTTATTTTTATTTTGGGGTCAAACTAAATATGTGTCATTCATTCAAATGTCTCATCTATAATCCATGCTAAAAACTCAAGTTCTACCAAAAACATTCCAATTTGTTTTTAGAGGATCTGCTCTACAATCATATTTATTCCATCCTACTTTTAGAAAGTTACAATTTTGAACCAAGTATAATGCTTCATATTTCTGTTGAGTTTTATTTTATTAGATTGAGTCTGGCACTCTCATATATTTGCTCTCTTCCATTCTGTATGTTAGCTATCTCCTCCCTCTCTTATTTGATTAAACATTTTACACCCTAACTATGGTACCTAGAATTATATTTATTCAACATTAATAGCTTTATGATAATGTTTTTATGTTTTGTTTGTTAATTCATTTGGAATTTTAGATGGTGCATAGTATAAAGTTTTGAGCTAAAATATTTTCTGTATCAGTGCTTTTCAATTTTATCAACAATTCTTATCAATTAAGGACATTTTTTTATGACTCCCATCCTCAGAAGTTTGTGTTCTTAAAGGCTTACTGAGCATAGGATTACTATTTTCATTTGCTTCTGCATATTGCTTATGTAATTAAATTCATCATAATTTTATTTTTAAATTCTTCCATGCCTCCTGTGATGACTACTTCTGAAGAATTTTTGGCCACAAAACCCTATATATCCTTTTTCTGGACAAAGAAATATATTCTATAAAAATCTAGTATGTATGATAACTTTCCTATTCTTCTTCATGAATTATAAAATGGAATCTTCACTCTGTTCCAATATTCTCATCATTTCCACTCCAGCAAGTAGTTCTTCCTTAATAATGAGAATAGGGTCTGCACTATACCTTTTTCATCATTGATTACTCTACCATTTGAATGATGATATTATCAGCTACTGTGATTTTGGCTGAAAGATCCAACATATATCTGGATAGTAAAACTTCATCATTACTATAAGATGCCTCCATTATGGCTTGTATTACATTCTAGTCTTGTAATATCTTTTTGAAATTTTTTATTCCTTTCCATATTGTAATGTGTACATAGCAATATATGCATATATGATGTATGTCATATATTATATACAATACATATATACATATATAAACAATATATAAAAAGCAAAAGATGTCAATACACACAATACACACAAATACACACATATGTGCATATACTTCTCTAGGTCTCAATTTCCTCATCTGTAAAATGAACTGCATATGAACTGAAAAATCTTCTGAATCTAAATCTTTGCTCTTGTACTCCTATTTGCCATAATATGTTTTTTATTTAATTTTGAAAGGCAGAATATAAAAATAAAAGGAATACAACTTGGAATCTGAGAGAACTGGATTTGAATTCCATTTCTGGCACTTATTGGATTAGACTTGTCAAGTTTAAGATCATATATATAAAGGGGGATAGATTGGTGATAAGTAGATGGCACAGTGGATAAAGCACCAAGCTTGAAGTCAGGAGGACCTGAGTTCAAATCTGGTATTAGTCACTTAACACTCACTAGTCACTTAATCCCAATTGCTTCACCAATTTTTTTTTTTAAATAGGGAGTTGTATCTTAAAGCTGAGATTTGAAACAAGATCAAAATTATGGATATATATTTTCCTTTGGGGGGGGAGGGTTAAGCAGTCAAAAATTGAAACAGCATTAAAATAATGGATATTGTGGATGATGAATAGGGTACCAAGGAACCTGGGGCAGCCTGAGTTCATGAAAACACCCAGAGAGCACCAATTATAAAATCAACTTATACCAAAACAATAACTTCCATCACCAACCACAATGACCCACAAGTGATCAATGAGCCTCAGCTTTAAGACCTCATCCTCAAGAATTTGCTTTCACCTCAGTCTTAAATACACTGTATTACTTCTGCTAGTGTTCTTAACCCCGAGTTCTGATTCTGTTTATTGTTTTATTTATATATTTTTTTAGTTTATCACTGAGGCAAGCTAAGAGGTTTAGTGGTGCTCTCAAGCAAACTCATCCTCTGGGATACACATTTTATGTCTGAAATATCTCCTTTGCCTAGCCAGCAGCAGCCTAACTGGGTACTGAAAGCCCCTCTACATGAGATCGGATTTAATTTGCTCTGATAGACATTTAAGTGCTTTCTTAGGAAGGTCAGAGGGACCTTGGGCTTTTGTACACAGCAAGATAACAAAAGTCCTGAAAGATGGTTAGCGGAAAATCGAATGGAATAGAAAAGTAGTAATGTCTGATGGGCAGAGGCTCTGGCTCAGCGTTAGGGTGTGAATTAATTCTTTTATCGGGAATGGTTTTATGGGCATTTTCCTTCCATGCATACCAATTTGATAGCAGTGGCTGCAGTCGGCTGAAAGGCATTAGAGTTCAGCCAACATCAAGTCATTTATTTATTGAAAAGTTTATCTCTGTATTAAATTCTCATTGAAGAGGGTTTCATTAGACCCACAAGACTGGTATAAACAGGAAGCTGTGGAGTTAGTTATTTGGAAAATGAATCAAGACTTAACTTCTTAGTCTTTTGTTTGTTCCCATTGCTCATATGCTAGAGCAGTTGGCTGCATGCACCTAGAGAGAAGCAAGTATTCAAGTTGGAATTTTTTTTTATTTCCTACATTTGAGCAGGCCACAATTTATATCACTCAGGTCTCCTTAAATTAGTCCAAGAGGATTTCATTTTACAGGCCTGCTTGACTGGGATCCTTTTGGCACGATGGGCTCAGCTTTGTACACAACTGAGATTCATATTTTATGTGTGTATAAAAATCCTGGCCATGAATCTAGCAGCTTAAAGCTTTGCCTTCATTCTTTACAGCTCAGTTCAGAAACCCACACATTTCCATAGGCTGGGTTCTCTTCAGGGCAGCTACTAGCTGAGCTGAAAGGACAAAAGCTAAAAATAGACTCTGGAACTTGGGGAAATGAAGGAGACAGAATGGGAATGATCTCTTCCCTTCTCTCAATCCTTTAGAAAGCCCAAATTAATAGAATGGGATTGATGGAATGGGATCACAGACCTATATTTCTATGTGTGAAACAAAAGGAAATGATTCTGCCTGCCTTTGCTTTTGGTTCTCCATTGAAACTGTCTAACATGAAGGAAAATCTCAAACTTGCCAGATTTCTCTGGAACCAGCTCCTGAGAGAACAATATGGCACTGATTGCAAGTTTTCCATCATTGTCCTAAAGTCCCCATATACCTTCAAACTCCTGGTCTCATTTCTGGGTGTTTGGTCTGGGGGTTATCCTCAGCCCACTGGCCCATAGAATTGAAAATTTCCACAAAAGGTCTACTTGGGCAGCATGCCAAATTAAGAGGCTGTTTCTGGGGTTTTGTTTACTTGGTCTGAGTTTTGTCATGTTTTGTAGTCTCAAAATTCCCTTTTTCAATTCATCTTCAGAACTGTTTATTTTTCTGATGATCTGGTTAGTATGATGCAAATGTTGATTGTTGTTAATGATAGAATGGGGGCTAATTAACAGACTGGAAAATGACAGCACAAATAAAATAGGGGAAAGGTTTTATCTCTACTTAAGAAAGTAATGGAGAATAACACTAATAATGAAGATTAAAGTTAAAAGTTTGTCTTTCATATCTTCCCCCTACTTCAGAGACCCAAGCAGGCCTCTGCTTGGACTAACAGGGACTCAAGTAAATGAATACTAAATCTCCCAACACAGAAGAGAGTCTTTTTTATGGCCTAGACCAAATATTCAGAAATAGAGAAAATAAAAACAGAGAAAGGCAGAGAGGGAGGGAAGGAAGAAAGGAAGAAAAGAGAGGAAGGTAGGAAGGGAGGAAAGAAGGAAGCAAGGAAGGAAGAAAGGAAGGAAAGAAGAAAGGAAGGGAGGGAGTGAAGGAGGGATAGAGATAAGGAAGGAGGGAGGAATGAAGGGAAGAAGGAATGGAGGGAGAGAGGAATATGTCTATTTCTTTTTTGTCATTCAAATTGGCACTAGAAGATGAACTGATGCAGGAAAGTATGGGTAAGGATACAGTTTCCATCTGTTCGGATGTTTAACACTCTTTCTTTACAATTGGTATTTTTAGTGAACTCTGTTGTGGTGAAATACTGAGGAAGCATTAGATAATGAAAATTGTCTTTTGTTTTGTTTGCTTTTTTCCCTTCTTCTCCTTTCATCTATGGACTGTGTTTTTAGTATTCGGTTTTCCATCTTGAAGTGAGAGGTTTGACTTCCCAGAAGGACAATATGTAGGTAATACTGCATTCAAATTCACTGTAGTCTGTACAACTGAGGAAGTACTGCTATTCTTCCCTACTTTCCCAGGGATGTATTTGAGAAAGCTCAAGTTATTACAACAGTAAGAAACCATTCTTGCTAGTATATATTTGCTCTACTAAGTATTGATCCATGGTATGGCCAATCACCAAATCAATGAACTATCACCTAATTGAAGGTATGAAAATATGCCATTCAGTCAAGAATTTGTAAGTAAAACAAAGGTATAGATATAACTCCTAAACTAGGGAATCTATAACTCTAGAGATATTAATCATTTTCCTTCCCTTTTATTTTTTATTTTTGACATTTGCAATTTCTTTTTTAGTCACATATAATTCAAAACCTTGAATCCATATCTTATTTCCCCTAAAAAATACAAATGTATATGAATAACTTCATTCTTGACCTAAGGCATCAAGGTTTTTGTGGCACTTAAATCAAATCCAAATCATTTGATTTGATGAAGACAGCTCAAAGTTCAACCAGTATTTTTTTCTTGTCATTTCTATAAAATGGCATTGTTTATAACAGAAAACAGACACAAGCAAAACTACCTTACTTTTTATTCATGTTCAAATAAATAAAACATTCTTCCTCAAGATAAAGTAATCTCTTCTTAGCTAGTCTTTTCATTCTAGTTTTGAGATGTTTTCAAAGTCTCCTTTAATGTTTGACTCTCTTTGAGTCAATCACTCAAAGTCTTCGTGGCCCTTATGGTCTGTTTCTCAACCCTGTGCTTCCCTTGGCCTTCCTGCCATCTCCTTTTATCTCTTCTTTCTCTCTGAGCAACTATTCCCTGATCCCTGTTTCATCTTAGGTGAGATTTTGTTTCCTTTACTTGCATGCCATGAAGTAGGAATATTTTGAGAGCCTTGAACACAATTTTTTTCTATAATTTCTTTTTTTTCCTCTCTTACTATGATATGCTAGGAAGCCTTAAAGGAATAGAGAAATACTATTGATTAGTGAATTAATGGAATTTCTAGTGAAAAAGAGTACAATAGTACCAAATTAAACTTTGTTCAAACAACCCTAGTCAGAAACATCCCTATACAGAAAACTTTTCATAATGTTCATCAAATATATAGGTTTTTTATTATAAAACTAATGATACATATTCATACAATCTTTTTTGATTTGGAGAATTTAGAATACTTTTATAGTGTTTTTTAATGAAAACCTCAGATTTCAGGTAATAAAAAATAATACTACAATTGTGCATAGGAATATTGACAAGATATACAAACAAAAATGAATACAAATCTAAAGAGAAGGCATTGTTGCCATAATCAGAAAGGTCAAATGTTCTGCAGAATAGAAGGGCAACATTTTCTATCAATAACCTGGATAAGAACTCTAGACTCTCTCCTTTTTCCTAACTCTTTGTAGCCATACAGAAACATATAGCAAAGAAACAACTTCTCTTTTTTCCCTTAGATTTATTGTACATGTTTTACTATTTTATTGCACTGAATTAGATTGACCCAAAGAAAGTACGTCAATTCATTTGGCTGAATAATGAGAATAATGGGAAGTCCTTTCCCAAAAATGTAGGCAATACAATCTTGCAAACATTCTAATTGAGCAGCCCAAGGTACTTAGTCTATAATAATCTGTCCCATCAAAATAAAGTCAAGTGACTAAAACAAATTATCTATAGTGTCTGTACCTCTCTCTGGTTATCATATATTTTATATATGAAGGTACAATTGAGGTTAACCAGTGCTACATTCTATCTACTTTCCCCATATTTTTAACATTGTACCTTAGCTTTTTTTTTTTTTAAGTAAGGGAAACATAGAGTCAAATTCTTCCTCAGACACTGGCTTTGTGACTCCAGGAGAAACAATTAACTTCTGTCTGCTTGTTTCCTCAACTGTAAAATAGAAATAAGAATAACATTCAGAACTGTTTTGATGCTTAAATGAGATCATTATTGTAAAACACTTAGCACAATTTCTTGCAAATAGGAGGTGCTTAATAAATACTTTATTTCCTTGTTTCCTTTTTTCTGTCCTAGACTGAGTATTCACATTAAGAGATAGATCATAACATTCATTACATATTCAGTGTTATATTTGCTCTCCTTCAAATATTCATGCTTCTAGAGTCATATACATATATCACTGGAAGAGAAAAATATCATTTAATATTTTCTTGGAAAGTTGTACTCCTCTATATGGATTCTATTGTGAATATAAGAATAATACTGAGAAAAGAGAACTTTATCAAAGTTACTTGTTGCAAAACTTGCCCCCAGTTTTCTGCTTTTTTAAAAAAATAATTTTTGCATGCATTTTGTTTGTAAAAAAGTTTTTAATTTCATATAATCAAAATAATATATTTTGTAATGCCTTCTCTATCTTCTTTGGCCCTAAATTCTTCCTATTGTTTAAATATGTCAAAATATTAGTCCATGTTCACTTAATTTATTTATGGTATTACCCTTTATGTGCAAATCATATACCTATTTTAATTTTGTCTTGATATCCAGTGTGAGATGTTGGTCTATACCTAATTTCTGCCATACTATTTTTTCCAGTTTTCCCAGTAATTTTTGTCAAATACTAAGTTTTTCATTCCAAAAGATTGAATCTTCAAATTTATTATATATTAGATTACTTTGATCATTTACTACAATAAAATTTGTACTTGATCTATTCCACTGATCCTCCACTATTTCTTGGTCAGTAAAAGAATGTTTTGATAATTATCACTTTATAATAGAGTTTAAGATTTGGTACAACTATACAACCTACTTTTGCATATTGTTTTTGTCAATTTCCTTTATGTCCTTGAACTCTTGTTCTTCCAGATAAACTTTATTATTATTTTTCTAGGTCTATAAATATTTTTTGAAAGTTTAATTAGTGCTTCCTTCCGGGGGTGGAGCCATGGTGGCGGAGATCAGACAGGATTCTCTGTAACCTCCTCTAACCTCCCCTCAAACCAACAAAATATGAAGCCTCTAGACTGATTCTGAAGCAAAAAAAAATCCACAATATCCGGAGAACAACACGATTCTAGAAGAAGATACTCTGGAAGAACCTCAAAACAGGTCTGTTTTAATGGGGCAGGGGGTGGCCTACTGAACCCGGACTGCAGCACAGGGAGACCGGGGCAGGGAGCTGGAGCAGGGAGCTGGAACAGGAGTCAGAACAGGAGTGGGAGCGTTGTGCTTTTCACACACCTGGGAGTCTTCTGCGAGCCTCTTGGAACAATTTGTCCTGATTGTGGGCAGGTGGTTTGGAGGGTCTGCCTTTTGAGGGGGATAGATTGTGAACCACTGAACCCCTGATGAGCATCGTAACTAGCTGCCATTACACAGCACCTTAAAGCAATCAATCAAACAACAGGTCTGATAAGCATCAGAAATAATTCAATCAGTGGAGCTGCCCAGCCCCTGACATAATTCAATCAGCAGAACTGCCCAGTTCCTGAAATAACTCAATCAGCAGAACTGCCCCAGGGCAAATTAAAGCAGCTGTCCCACCTTTGCCCTAAACAGACCTCACACCTTTAAAAAAAAATGAATAAAAAACCAAAAAGAGCTCTCACCATAGACAACTTTTATGGAGAGAGGGAAGAACAGACCTCAAATCCTGAGGCCCCTAAAGGTAAAGCAACTCCAGAAAAAGCCCCAAAGAGAGACATAAATTGGTCTCCATGTCACAAGGCTTTCTTTGAAGATTGCATAAAAAATCTTAAAAGAGAGTTAGAAGAAACATGGGGAAACGAAATGAGATCACTGCAAAATAAAATAGAAAAAATGGAAAAAGAATGCAATGAACAAAAAAATGTAATTGGTCAATTGCAAAAGGAACTAAAAACAGTAACTGAAGAAAATAAGACATTAAAAATTAGAATCGAACAATTGGAAATGAATGACTCATCAAGACTTCAAGAATCAGTTGAACAAAAACAAAAAAATGAAAAGATAGAGAAAAACATGAAATATCTCCTAGGAAAAACAACTGACCTGGAAAATAGATCTAGGAGAAACAATCTAAGGATTATAGGGCTTCCTGAAAGCCATGATGAAAAAAAGAACCTGGACACTATATTCCAGGAAATCATAAAAGAAAACTGCCCTGATATTTTACACCCAGAAGGCAAAATACTCCTTGAAACAATCCACCGATCACCTCCTGAAAGAAACCCAAAAATTAAGTCCCCCAGAAATATCGTGGCTAAATTCCAGAACTATCATACCAAGGAAAAGATATTACAAGAAGCCAGAAAGAAACAATTTAAATATCGGGGAGCTACAATTAGGATCACACAGGACCTAGCAGCTTCTACTTTGAAGGATCGAAGGGCCTGGAATCAGATATTCCGAAGGGCAAAGGAACTTGGATTACAGCCAAGAGTAAGTTACCCAGCTAGAATGAGCATTCTCTTCCAGGGAAGAAGATGGTCTTTCAATGATATAGGAGAATTTCACCTATTTCTACTGAAAAGACCAGAACTGAACAAAAAACTTGATCTACAAACACAGAACACAAGAGAAACATAAAAAGGTAACAAGAAAAAATAACTCTTGAGAACTATATTTATGTTATAGATACTTATAGAATGAGGGTTGATTTTATGAATCAATTATTACATTATGATTATGATATGATTACTGTGATTTTATGATTATTATGATATGATTACTGTGATTTTATGAATATTATTATATGTTTATTGTGATTTTATGAATCTTATGATATGATAAACTGAAAAAGAAATTAGAGGTAGAAAAGGGATAACACTGGAAGAAGAGGAAAAGGAGGTAAAATAAGGGAAATTACATCACATGTAGAGGCAAAGAAAACCTATAATGATTGAGGGGAGAAAAGGGAGGGGAATGAGAATTGGGTTAATCTCCATCTCATCAGATTTTGCTCAGAGGGAATAATAGACGTACTTATAAGGAAACTGGAGGGAAAGGGGGGGAAAAGAGGGTGG
>JAJPUD010024633.1:787-11735 GCA_023553655.1 Myrmecobius fasciatus
TGATAATAAATGGAACTGTGATTTGTCTTTTTTTTAATTTTGAAGACATCAAAAAAAAATCTTGGTATAGTTATCATTTTTTAGATATCATCTTTCTTTCTAAAATATATAACTTAATAGTTAGGAAAAATCTCCAATTTCTCCCCCCCCCATTTTTGGTTTTTATACAGTGGACAAATGAATGTCACATCTTCTAATGGCATTTTGAAAGTGAATTTCAAAGTAACCCTAGTTCTCAGTAATGATAATCCTAAATAGTCTTTTTATCCATCAAACCACTACATGTGATGAAAGTTCATAAGAATTGATGGCTTCGCTTCAAAACATGATAGTACATATTGAAGAATAGATGTATATGACATAGTATCCTAAGGCTATATGATACTTAGCACAGAAAATGAGTTACTAGAATATTTTATGTAGGATTTTCAACACATGAAGACGTTTGTCCTCTTTTATGTGATCAAAAGAATTCAGCTAAACAAGATCTATCCAATTCCATGTTATCTTTTTGTTATGAACCCAAGGAGAGAGGCACCATATTGCAGTAAACAGAAAACTGTACTTAAGGTCAATAATACTAGGATTCAAGTTATGACTTTGACAGATAATAGTAATGAAACCATGAACAAGGCATTTAAACTCAGTTGAATACACAAATATCTAAGATGATTAGTTATAACTGAGTTGTTTATAGTTTACAGAAGGAACTCCTCACAATACTAGAAGTTTCAGGTAAAAAAAAAAAGGTTAAATCTCCCAATAAAATGGTTCAAATCAGTGTAGATAAAATAGTCATAGGTAAATCAAAGGAAGGAAGTGAAAATTAATTCATTCTCTCTAATAGTGTAATAATTTAACAATATCATAATTTTCCCATGGAAGGAATTCCAGTTCAAACAATTTAAACATTTATTATAAGTACTAACTAAGCCCTTCCCTAGCAATATTATACTTTTCCTTTGCTTTAACTTTTACAACCACATTGATAATTCCTCATTTTATTTTTACTTCTTAGTCTGTGCAACAAAGTGATGCAAAGAACAGAGTATCAGGCTTGAAGCCTGGAAGACCTGAATTCAAAGGTGACCAACCAGCTTAATTGTATGATTCTGGAGAAGTCACTTAACCCTGTTTGCCTCAGTTTCTTTATTTGTAAAATAATGTTGAGAGGGAAATGACAAATTACTTTACCGTCTTTGCAAAAAGGATTCTTTCTTGTAAATAATATATTGTAAGATTCTGTCTTGATTCACTATACTCTCATCTTCTGTTTCATGGGAGAGTTCATCTCATTCACATTTATCATTATAATTACTATCAATGTATTTTTCTCAATCCTTTTCTTCTTCCAAGAAATTGGAGATGTTTTCCTAACTATTAAGTTACATATTTTTGAAAGAAATATCATATCTAAATATATATGCATACATACATACACATACACACACATATATTCCCGTTCTGAGCTAACACAAATGAGAGAAGGGTTCAATTGATACTCATTGCCTATTCATTTCAATTCCCCAAGTGAATAGGGGGATAGATAGGTCTTTTACATCTCTTCATGTAAAATAATTCACACTATTCTACTTATCCCTTCCTTCTGCACCCAATATATTCCTCTTTCTCATTGTTTAGTCTTTTTGTCATTCCCTTAAATTCACTTTATAACCATATATTTATTTTTATTATGTATATTCCTTCTAGCTGTACTTCTAATGATACAAATTTTAATAATGACAAGTGTCATTTTTCCATATACAGATGTATATGTTCAATCCTTTTTTGTGTCTTAATAAAGGGGGGCAAAATTTTTAGTTAGCTCTATTCTTTTTTTTTTTAATTAAAACCTTTTTATTTGCAAAATATATGTATGGGCAATTCTTCAACATTGACCCTTACAAAGCTCTCCATTACAAATTCCTCCCTAGTCCCCACTCCTGTCCCAGATGGCAAGAAATCCACTACATGTTAATTATTTTAAACTACTTGACAAATTGAATATATGTATACATATTTCCACACATCATTCTTGTGCAAGAAAAATCATATCTACAAGAAAAAAATCAGAAAAAGGAAACAAAATGCAAGCAAACATCAATAGAGAGCATGAAAATGTTATGTTGTGATCCACATTTCATATCCCTCTCTCTGGATGTATATGGCTTTCTTTACTGAACATTTGGAACTGGTTTGAAACATTTCATTGTTTAAGAGAGCCATGTCCATCAGAATTGATTATTATATAGTATTGTTGTTGCCGTGTATAATGATCTCCTGGTTCTGCTCATTTCGCTCAGCATCAGTCCATGAAAGTCAGTCCAGGCCTCTCTGAAATCATGCTGCTGGTTGTTTCTTATAGAACAATAATATTCCATAATATTCATATACCAGAATTTGTTCAGCCATTCTCCAATTGATGGGCATCCATTCAGTTTCCAGTTTCTAGCCACTAAAAAAACGGCTGCCACAGACATTCTTGCACATGTGGGGCCCTTTCCTTCCTTTAAGATTTCTTTGAGATATAAACCCAATAGAAACACTGATGGATCAAAGGATATGCACAGTTTGATAACTTTTTGAGCATAGTTCCAAGTTGCTCTCCAGAATTGCAATATCCGTTCAAAGTTCCACCAACAATGTATCAGTGTCCCATTTTTCCCACATCCCTGACATTCGTCTTTATCATTTCCTTTTGTTATTTTAGCTAATCTGACAGGTGTGTAGTAGTACCTCAAAGTTGACTTAATTTGCATTTCTCTGATCAATAGTGATTTGGAGCATTTTTTCATATGAGTAGAAATAGTTTTATTTTCATCATCTGAAAATTGTCTGTTCATATTCTTTGACCATTTATCAATTATAGAATGGCTTGAATTATTTTAAATATGAGACAGTTCTCTATATATTTTAAAAATGAGGCCTTTATCAGAACCCTTAAATGTAATGATGATTTCCCAATTTATTGCTTCTCTCCTAATTGTGTTTGCATCAGTTTTGTTTGTACAAAAACTTTTTAACTTAATATAATCAAAATTATCCAACTTGTGTTCAATTAAGAGTTCCACTTCTTCTTTGGACATAAATTTATTCCATCTTCACAGGTTTGAGAGGTAAACTATGGTATGTTCCTCTAATTTACTTATATTATCACTCTTTATATCCAAATCATGAACCCATTTAGACCTTATCTTGGTATGTGGTATTAAGTGTGGGTCAAGCCCTAATTTATTCCACACTAGTTTCCAATTTTTCCAGCAATTTTTGTCAAATAGTGGGTATTTATCCCAGAAGCTGGGGTCTTTGGGTTTATCAAACACTAAATTGCTATAGTTATTGCCTAATTTGTCCTATGATCCTATCCTATGTCACTAATTGACTGCTCTATTTCTTAGCCAGTACGAAATGCTTTTGATGACCACTGCTTTATAATATAGTTTTAGATCTGGTACAGCAAGGCCACCTTCATCAGTCTTTTTTTTTTTCATTAATTCCCTTGAAATTCTTGACTTGTTTTTCTTCCAAATGAACTTTGCTACTATTTTTTTCTAGATATGTAAAATGATTTCTTGGGAGTTTGATTGGTATGGCACTAAATAAGTAAATTAGTTTGGGTAGTATTGTCATTTTTATTATATTCATTCGGCCTACCCATGAGCACTTTATGTTTTTCCAATTGATTAGCTTTGATTTTATTTGTGTGGAAAGTGTTTTGTAGTTTAATTCATATAGTTCCTGACTTTTCCTTGGCTGATAGATTCCCCAATATTTTATACTATCAATAGTTATTTTGAATGGTATTTCTTTTTGTATCTCTTGCTGCTGAACTTTGTTGGTAATATACAAAAATGCTGCTGATTTATGTGGATTTATTTTTTATCCTGCAACTTTGTACTTAGCTCTATTCTTATCAAAGCTTGAAATTCTTCTATTTTGTTGAAAGATTATTTTCCCCCTGAAATATTATACTTAATTTTATTGTATGTGCTCCTTTTTTGTAGTTTAATATTTCACTTCCCCCTAGTTATATGCAAAATAAATTTCCATTTTTTTTTTAATTTTGACTTTTAGATCTTCTCCCTTTTTCCTTTTTCCATTTACCTCCTTCATTAAGAAAGCACATGTGCAATTATGGACAAACATTTCTATAAAAGAAAGCACAGGAGCTCAGCCAAGAGGATAGGGTAAAGGCAGGAACTTGCCCAGTCTCCCCCCAAAACATTCCAAATTCCTTTAAATAATGATGCTAAGCAAATTTGGGGGCATTAAAACCTCAAAAAGATGGAATAGAACATTTTCAAGCCAAAGAAAACTTAGAACGTCAGCAGAAAATGTCTGTGATAGCAGGGTGAGAATCTAGCATGTAGCACTTCTGCAGGCAATGCCTGTGTAGTTACAGTGCAGGTCATGCCAACACAGCCCCAGTCGAAGCCCCAGCATTTGTCCCAAGCCAGCAAAGCAGAAAATGGCCTAGAGACCATGAATCATGCTACACCTGGAGGCTTCCAGTCCTCTCAATCTAGAGACAACAAAGAGGATTTTGAAGGTCAGAAAAAAAGGTCTGTGTCAACAGGATGGGAGGCCAGTGCACAATCCCAGTGCAGGCTACATAAGTGTAGCCTTAACCATAGTCATCCCATTGCCAGCAAAGTAAGACCTCTGTTTCTAGACTTCTGACCCTAGAATCACCAAAGTTGACTTGAAAGATCAGCAGGAAGAATTTGGCAGTAGGATGAGAAAGCCTTGGAAAACCACCAAATTAACAGTGGGCATGGATACTGGTGATGGTTGTAGCTTTCTAAATTCTTACCTCACAAGAAATCTCTTCATTAGCACCAAGGAAAGATTTTTATGTGTTAGCCCACAAGGTCTTACAGCTTTATGGTCAGGGACACTTTTAACAATTCCAGGGTAGATAAGAGGGTTTATGATCAAGCCCTAGAAAGATCTCTGAAAACAACTTCGCAAAACCACTGAAGCTTGTGATATTGCACACTCAACCCTGGAAACAGAGCCCTATTTAACAAAAAGTTAAGAGGCAAGTAATGACCCAGGAAAATGAGCAGATGTAGAAAAATTATCTGACCATATAAAGTTCCTATGGTTACAAGAAAGATCAAAATATACACTCAGAAGAAAATAGCAAATTCAAAGCTTCTACATCCAAAAAACCTCCAAAAATAATAATTGCTCTCAGCTTGTGGAAAAAATCAAAAGGAACTTTAAATATCAATTAAGAAAAATGGAGGAAAAATTAGGAAAAGAATTTAGAGTTGTGCAAAAAAAGGAAATACCAAAAAGAGAGAGAGAGAGTGAGTGAGTGAGTGAGAGAGAGAGAGAGAGAGAGAGAGAGAGAGAGAGAGAGAGAAAGCATGAATAAACAAAAAAAACCAAACAAAAAAGAAAGGAAGTGCTAAAACTCAGTATGGAAAATAATTCTTTAAAAATTACAATTGAGAAAACAGAAGCTAATGATTTTATGAGAAATCAAGATATAAAAAATCAAAATCAAAAAGAAAGGAAGAAAGGAAAAAAAGTATGAAATTTTTCATTGGAAAAAAAAAGTGACTGCAAAAAAGATCCAGGAAAAATAATTTACAAATTATTGGTCTACCTGAAAGTCATGATTCGAAAAAAGAGCCTGGATATCATCTTTTAAAAACTGTGAAGGAAAACTGTCTTGATAATCTGGAACTGGCGGATAAAATATAAATTCAAAGAATCCACTGATCATCTCCTGAAAGAAATTTCAAAATGAAAACTCCAAGGAATATTATGGCCAAACTCCAAATTTCCCAACTCAAGGAGAAAATATTGCAAGCATCCAGAAAGAAACAATTCAAGAACAGTAGAGCCACAGTCAGGCAATACAAGATGTAGCAGCTTCTACTTTAAAGGCTGGGAATATGATATTCTGAAAAATAATGGAGCTAGGATTACAAACAAGAATCACCTACTCATAAAATCTGAGTATAATTTTTCCCAGGAAAAGATACAAGGAAATAGAGGATTTATAAGCATTTGTGATGAAACAGCCCAGAGGTGAATTTAAATTTTTATTTTTGGAGGGCAGAGAGCAGACAAATGTCTGTGTGAACTCTTCCAAGCTTCCCTCAAATTAATAGGAGATTAAACCTCTAACTTGATTTTGTAGTGACAGAACCCACAAATACTTGGAGTACAACAAATTTCCAGAAGATACTCTAGAAGAATTTCAGAACATGTCTATTTCAGTCGGACAGGGGGAGATGCCTCCAAGCTCAGACCATAGCACAGGGAGTCCAGGGAAATAGCTGAGGTGGGGAATCAGAGCATTGCAGCATCTGTGTACCGGAGAATCTACTGCAAGGCTTTTAGGCTACTATGTCCTGGTGACAAGCTAGTGGTTTAGCAGATTTGATGCTAGACAACCAAAAGCAAATACAAACAGCAAATTGTAAGGCACTGACCCCTAGAATAATACATGGCTTGGCCGTGATTACCAAGCCCCAGAAGTCAGTCAGCAGTACTGTCCCAAGGGAAACAATTGGCTGTTACCTCTTTGCCTTAAGAGCAGACCTCAATCCTTAAAAAATGAGTAAAATTGCAAAAAGAACTCTGACCAAAGACAGCTTTTATGGAGAAAAATGAGAAGAATAAATCTCAAACCCTGAGGTGCTTAAAGGCAAATGAACTCCAGATAAAGCCCTAAACGGTGATATGAGCTGGTCCCCACTTAACAAGGCTCTCTTGCAAGAATTCAAAAAGGATATTAAAAGAGAGTGAAAATAAAATGGAGAAAGGAAATGAAATCTTGGCAAGAGGGTATGGAAAAGGAAAAAAATAGAAATCATCTGAAGAAAGCTTCTTTTTTTCCATTTTTATTAAAGCTTTTTATTTACAGAACATATGAATAATATTTCTACATTGTCCTTTGCAAAATTTTCTGTTCCAAATTTTTCCCTCCTTTCCTGCACCTCCTCCCCTAAATGCCAGGTAGTGTAATATATGTTAAATATGTTAAAATAAATAAATAGATAAATCTATTATATGTATACATATCTATACAATTATTTTGCAGCACAAGAAAAATAGTTTAGAAAGAGAAAAAAACCCTAAGAAGGAAAACAAAATGCAAGTGAACATCAACAGAAAGTGTTAAAATGCTAAGTTATGGCTGATAATCAGTTCCCACTAGCCTCTCTCTTGATGTACATGGCTTTCTTCATCACTGAACAATAGGAACTGGTTCAAATCACCTCATTGTTGAAGAGAACCATGTCCATCAGAATTGATCATCATATAGTCTTGTTGTTGCCATCTATAATTATCTCCTGGTTCTGCTCATTTCACTTAGCATCAGTTCATATAGGTCTCTCCAGGCCTTGCTGGAATCATCTTGTTGGTCATTTCTTACAGAACAATAATACTCCATAACATTCATATACCATAATTTATTCAGCCATTCTCCAGTTGAGGGTCTAAAATCTCCAGTTTCTTGCCACTACAAAAAGAGCTGCCATTTTTGCACATGTGGGCCACTAAAGAAAGCTTCTTAAATATATAGATATGATGAAATGGGAAAAAAACATATAATTTTTTTACAAAATAGATTTGATGAAATGGAAAAAGCAAATAACTCCTTACAAAATAGATATGAAAAAAAAAAACAATTCATTGAAAAACAGAATTTGTGAAATGGAAAAAAAATGCAATGAAATCATGATGACAAAAAGAGCCTAGATATCATCTTTCAAGAAATCATCGAGGAAAATTGCCCTGATGTCCTAGAACCAGAAGTTAAATAAGGCATTGAAAGAATTCACCTATAACCTCTTGAGACTCCAAAATGTAAACTCTAAGGAATATCATAACTAAATTTCAGAATTATTGGAGCAAGGAAAAAATATTGCAAGCAGACAGAAAGAAAAATTCAAATATTGAGGAACCATAATCAGCTAGCAGCTTCGACCTTAAAGTATGAAAGTACCTGGAATCTCAATCTCTCTCTGTCTCTCTTTGTCTCTGTCTCTTTCTCTCTTTGTGTCTCTCTTCCCATGTCTTTCTCTCTGTCTTTGTCTCTTTTTCTGGGTCATTGTTTGTCTCTATCTCTAATTTATTTATTTTAGGCTTTTTTGAGGGTTTTCTATGTTTTCTTTCATAACATGACTTAAATGGAAATGTTTTGCATAACTTTATGTGTGATTTTTTTAATTGGGCTTGGGGATAAAGGAGAGAATTTGGAACTCAAAAGTTTTAAAAACAAATGTAAAAATTGCTTTAAATGTAATAGGGGAAATATTAAATAAATAAATCATAGATTCCCAATTCAAAAAAAAAAAAAAAAAAAAAAAAACTCTCTAATCAAATGAAGTTTAATAAAGTCTGCTTCAATCTATATTCAGATACAATACATTCTTTCTCAAGGTATGGATAAGATTTTTCATTATAAGTACTTCAGAGTAGTCGGATCATTTTATTACAAAGAGTAACAAAATTATTCACACCTGATCATCCCACAATATTGTTATTTCTTTGTTTATAATACTCATCACTTTGCTTGAAGCCATGGAATTCTTTTCAGGTTTTTATGAGAGCATCATTTATTATAGAATCATAGCATTCCATCAAAATCACATATCACAATTTATTCAACCATTCCCCAATTTGTGGACATCTACTCAATTTCCAATTCTTTGCAAAGAAGAAAGAACTGCTATAAATATTTTTGGGCATATAGATCTTTTATTCCTTCTTAAAAACAATTTCTTTTAAGATACATGCCTTGTAGTGCTATTATTTGGTCAAAGGATATATCTGGTTTTATGCCCTTTGGGCACAGTTACAATGATGCTGCATATTGGTTGAATAATTTCACAATTCTACTAACAATGAATTAGTGGCTCATTTTCTCACATCCCTCCAACATGCCATTTTCCTTTTCTGGCCCATTAGTCAATAAAATTGATATGAGGTAGCCTTCCAGAGTCAATTTAATATCTATTTCTTCAATCAATGGTGAATTAGAGGTTTTTTTTTTTCAAAAGGGGCATAATTAGCTTGATTATTCTAAATACTGTTCATGTCTTTTGATTATTTATAGTTGATAAATAGTCCTTTTTTAAAAAATAAATTTGACTTGGTTCCCTATAAATTTCAGAAAAGAAACTGTCATCAGAGAAACTTCCTTTAAAATATCTTATAACTACCATTGCTAATTGTATTTTTACTTGTTTATTCTATCTTCTCACTATGTTCCTCCTCAAAAGTGTTTTGTTTCTGACTACCAACACCCTCATTATTTCTTTTTTTCTATCATTCTCCCTTCTTTTATTCCATTCTACTCCTACTGTCCTACAAAGTAAGATAGATTTCTGTACCCAACGGAGTGTATATGTTATTTCCTTTTTGAGCTATTTCTGAGGAAAATGGAGTTCACTCACCCCCTCCAGTTTGCCTCTTCCTCTCAAATGTAAATACTTTTTCTTGTCTGTTTTATGACAGATAATCTGTGCCATTCCATACCTCCTTTTCCCTTTCCCTCAATATATTACTTTCTCATTCCTTAATTTTTATATCTGTTTTTCACCATTATCCCTTCATATTCAACTCATGCCTCTGTATTCTCTTTATATATAGTTTTTCTAACTGCCCTAATAATATGGGCAGTTCTTATGGGTTACATGTATCACCATCCTCCCATGTAGGAATGTAAACAGATGAACCTTATCAAATTTCTTATTATATTCCTCTCCTGTTTATTCCCTTAGGATTCTCCAGAGTTCTGTATTTGAAAGTCCAATTTTCTCTTCAGTTCTGGTATTTTCATCAAGAATGTTTGAAAGTCCTTTATTTTGTTTTGTTGAATATCCAACTTTTCTCCAAAAGAATTATACTTAGTTTTGCTGAATAGATGATTCTTGCTTGTAATCCTAGCTTTTTTTGCTTCCCAGAATATTATATGTTAATTCCTCTGGTCCTTTAATATAGAAGGTTCTAAATATTGTTTTTCTGACTATGGTTACATAGTACTTGAATTATTGCTTTCTGGATGCTTGGAATTTTTTCTCCTTGTCCTGGGAGTTCTGGAATTTGACTATTATATTGCTGAGAGTTTTCATTCTTGTATCTCTTTTTTTTTTATTAAAGCTTTTTAATTGCAAAACATAGGCATGGATAATTTTTCAACATTGACCCTTGCAAAGCTTTCTGTTAAAAAATATTCCCTCCTTCTCCCCAACCCCTGTCCCACATAGCAGGAAGTCTAATACATGTTAATTATGTTAAAATACTTGACAAATTGAATATGTGTATACATATGTATACAGTTATCATGATATACAAGAAAAGTCTTATCTACAAGAAAAAAAAAACTCAAGAAGGAAAACAAACTGCAAGCAAACATCAACAGAGAGTGTGAAAATGCTATGTTGTGGTCCACACTCAGATCCTACAGGCCTCTCCCTGTGTGTATAGGGCTTTCTTCATCACTGAACAACTAGAACTGGTTTGAAACATATCATTGTTGAAGAGAACCATGTCCATCAGAATTGATCTTAATATAATCAAAATTATCTATCTTGTGTTCAATTAAGAGTTCCAGTTCTTCTTTGGACACAAATTCCTTTCTTTTCCACAGATTTGAGAGATAAACTAAACTAAAAAACAACAAAAAGAACTCTTACCATAGACAGCTTTTATGGAGAGAGAGAACAGACCTCAGATCTGGTATTCTCAGTGGTTTCAATCTAACTTTTATAAAGCACAGATCTGCCAAAGCTTCTGCTTGCAACCAGATCAGAGTGGTTTAAGAGGCTCACAAAAACTTTCCTAGTGCTTAGAAACTGCCATGCTCTGAGTCCTGGCCCAGCTTCTTGCCCTGTCTGCACTACCATCTGAGTTCGGCAAACTGTCCCCCTGTCCCCCTGCCTGATGGAAACAGTTCTGTTCTGAAGGTCTTCCAAGT
>JAJPUD010024634.1:0-18498 GCA_023553655.1 Myrmecobius fasciatus
TTGGTCTAATTTCCACTGGTCGCTTATTACATGCAATTTTCATTGCATCATGCTCTGAAATAAATACATTTATTATTTCTGCCTTTCCACATTTGATTTCAAGGGTTTTATGCCCTAATAAATGGTCAGTTTTTATACGAGATCCGTGTACTACCATGAAAAAAAAAGTATATTTCTTTCTGTCTCTATTCAATTATTTCTAAAGTTCTATCATACAATTGTAATAGATCTTTTTTTGCCTCCCCGTGAGATATAATTTACTCCATTTTATTTTCCTCTTCTTAAAGTAGAATCACTTTTCCTCCTCTAGTTTCTCTTTTATGTCATCACAATAAAATCAAATTATACCTGCACCCTCTAAGTATACCCATAACAGAGCTATGGATCTCAAAAGTTAAACATATCATCTTCCCTTATAGGGATATATATATATTTTTTGCTTTTTAAAAGAAAGCATCTTTTCTTTTCTTTTTACCTTTTAATGTTACTTTTGAATTCTGCATGCCTCTGATTTCTTTGCTCATTTTTTTCTTCCTCTCATATTTGCCTTTTAAAATATTTTATGAACACTTTGAAAAAGACAATTAGGGTTTCAGATCAGCTTATTTCACTCAGATTTCTTCTGTGGACATTTTGTCCTTGTCCAAATTGGTGTTTCTGTCTTCCCTGTCGCCATATTCACTTTCTGTTGCCAAGGTTCTTTTCTGTTTCTTGCTCATTTTCTTTCATTTTCATTTAATATTTCCTCTTTTTTACTTTAATGGTTGACCTCTTGAACTCTGCTCCTTGGGTAAATGGGTTGCTTTCCCATGTTTCCTGTGCAGCTCTGAGCTTTGAGTTTAAGCATTCAGAGAGAAAGAGAGCAAGAGAGAGAGAGAGAGGGAGAGAGAGAGAGAGAGAGAGAGAGAGAGAGAGAGAGAAATGTTTTAACCAAAATTCAAAATTGTTTTCTAGAAGAATTAGACTAATTCATATTTCTACCAATATTATGTCAGTGTACCATTTTTTCCTATTTCCCATCCAACATTTTTTCATTTTCCTTTTCTGTCATTTTAACATATTGATTTCAAAGAATAATAGTTTTGCTTCTTCAATGCCTATTTTTATTTCTTCAATTTTTTTTTCATTTTCCTATGCTATAGGTAGCATTGTAGTACAATACTGAATAATAGTGATGATAATGGGAATCCTTATTTTACCCTAAATTTTGGGAGGATTTCTAGGTTATCCCCTGTACAGATAGTTCTTTGCTTGATGGTTTTACATACATACTACTTTGCATTTTAAGGCAAGCTCCATTGATTCCTATGATTTTTAGTGTTTTTTAATAAGAATGAGTGTTTTGTTTTGGCAAAAGCTTATTCGACATCTATTGAGATAATCATATGCTTTTGTTGTTTCTGTTACATACAGTCAATTATGCTGATAGGTTTTTCTAATATTGAACCAGTCCTGAATTCCGGTCATGAATCCCACCTAATAATAATTAATGATCAATATGATATATTGCTATAATTTTGTTAGCATTGTATGTGAGTTTTTTTCATCAATATTCATCAAGCATTGGTTTATTGTTTTCTTTCTGTTTTTGCTCTCCATAATTTGTGTGAAAAAAGGAATCTGGTAGAATTCTTTTTTTGACTATTTTTCCCAATAACCTTTTTAGTATTGGAATTACTTGTTCTTAAATATTTGGTAGAATTCTCTTGAAAATCCATCTGGTCCTTGTATAATAACTTGATAATTTGTATAATGTCTTTTTCTAAGATAAGGTTATTTAAGTATGCCACTTCCCCTTTTGCTATTCTGAAGGTAACTGGAATTCATTTTCTTTTGAATGCTCCAATGAGTTGGTTAGATAAACTTAAAAATGAGGTTGTTAAAATAAGTCTTTGATCCAGGGCCATGATCATAGAAATCATTGGCTAATTTAGGTAGCTCTATCAGCACATCATCCTCCCTTCCATTTACTTCTGGGTGAGGGAGTTTAACTAATTGGCCTGAATAAGAGGGATAATAATATATGAAAGCCTGAATATTGAACTGCAGAACAGAAAATATTAGAACTAAAGAATTCTTAAATGATCTATGAATATATATGGAAATGAAAAAAAAAAACTTATTATCGTTACAAGTAGGAAGAATATTTAATAGATTTTATATTAATATGTCAAAGTATTATAGGTATAGGTGTTATATAACATTACACTATATTATATTAATTATTGTGTGATCATATTATATTACATGTCACATGATATATATCATATTGTATTATATTCTATTGTATCTTATCATATCAAACCTCTTCTAGTATATGCCTTCTCAAACAAATGATACATTAATTTGGTAAATTATTTGTATGATTTTGGCCATTATTCATCATTGAAATGTTCTAAATCCTTTTATTTAAAGATCTTAAAATTTCATCATTTTGGATACTCTCTTCACTAATGAAGATAGTTATTCCTATGCAATTTAATAGAAAATATTTAAGAGATTACTGTAGCTGAAAAGAAAAATAGGTCACCAACAAATAAACCTCTATGAAATGTTGTGTTTAATATGAATGTTATGTTGTGGTCCACATTTCACATCCCTCTCTCTGGGTGTATATGGCTTTCTTCACTGAATAATTGGAACTGGTTTGAAACATTTCATTGTTGAAGAGAGCCACGTCCATCAGAATTGATCATCATATAGTATTGTTGTTGCCATGTATAATGATCTCCTGGTTCTGCTCGTTTCACTCAGCATCAGTTCATGCAAGTCTCTCCAGGCTTCTCTGAAATTATCCTGCTGGTCGTTTCTCACAGAACAATAATATTCCATAACATTCATATACCATAATTTATTTAGCCACTCTCCAATTGATGGTCATCCATTCAGTTTCCAGTTTCTAGCCACTACAAAACTTCAGGGATCTTGAAAGCAATACAGTGTAATGGCTTCTAAAAAGCATTAGGGATTTTGAGTCTGGAAAGCCTCCATTGCAATCTTATCTCTTCCACTAATTACTTGCATGATTCTGGGCAAGGTTTTTATATTCTATGCTTCTGTTACCTCATTCTTTAAATGAGGGGATTTAATTTAAATGATTCTTTTCAGATTGAAAATCCTATAATTATCAAAGGGATTCATATCTACTCACCCCCAGAGACAGGTGAGAAAATATGACTAATTTCATTGAGATTGAAAGAATCCTATAGTACTAACATGGAACAATGATGGTTCACCCTAAACTTCCATTTCTGTGTTTCATAGTCTTCTGAAAATCTGTACCTTGATTGGGATTGAAAGAGAAGAGGGCAGAGATGGTAAAGCAGAAGTTTTACCAGGTCTTTATGTGTGGGGACAATGGTGAATAAGTCCTAGGAGACAGGTCAAGCCATAACACAAAATTAATTTATATAAAGTTTAACTATCTCCTTCTCCAACTTTCATCCTGCACTCCCATTCTCCATTCTCTCCACTCTGCTCCCCACCTCAAGATTTGTTTCAGTTTCTAGAATTCCTAGTTACATTTTAGTAAACAAAACCGTGTATAATGTAGTATTAGGAAAAAAGAAATACACCCCACAGGGTAACTCTGGTTTTATTGTAAATAAATGTTACCCCACAGGAAAACTGAAAATGTATAATGCTTTGTGAGGAGAAAAATCAGTAGTTCTCTACTGGCTATGTTCTATACATAAGGCCAAAATAACAGTTTTAGACACCTGAATTTTGCTGGTATAGAAATGATGTATGTGACTTACCTATGCTTCCATCTTGCTCAGATATTAGCTTTTTAAGGTCAAAACTTGTCTCTTTTTTTTTTGGATACTACATAACATTCAGTAGAGTGTAAGGAACACAATAAAAGTTTATTGAGTAAATATTAAAGGCAAATGATCTTTTCTGGCTCTTTGGACACAAGCAGCCTTAAGTTTTTTTCATCTGAGATGCAGGCATAAAAATAAGGTTTCCTTCAGTTTTACTTAAGATTTGTCTTCAAAGGGGACATTTCAAGGCCCCTGAATAGTCTTTAGAATAATTCTGTTGTCATTCCAATTTCTCCACTCACAACCAAGTTTCAGAATTGATTAAAGTTATTGTTTGTGAAGTACTCTAGACCTCTGACTCATAAATACTCTCTCTTTGAAAGAAAAATAATATGAGGATTTCTGCCTATTTCATGTATTCTTTTCAGCTCCCACTGTATTTCTTTTAAACAGCATGAAGACCTATAGCTATATGGATATTTCTTTACCCTTAGGAAAAGTTAAAAAAAATAAGTTTTCAAATTGAAAGATGATAAAATTTCTGAAAATGTTGCCTTTAGATCTTATGACAAGACAGCAAAGTACATGTCCTAAAATTTATCATTTTTATTCATGGGCTTTATTTTTTGTGTGATTAATATTAAACACACCAACATATAGCATTTCTTTAGTGAATTAAATTAATTATATTTTAGGTCAAATAGTTTTTTGGGGGGATGAAGTGGTACTCATTTACCTTTCTGATCCTCCAATGACTCAAGATACTTAAAGCTTAATTTGACATAATTTGTCTTAAGTTATCTAATGTGTTCCTTTTTTTCTTCTATTCAATAAATGTAAAACGAAAATAGATATGATAGTTTAATGGAAATTTATTAATGAATATTTTCTTTAAAGACAAATCCAAATCAGTAGACTAATGTAAGACATTAAGGCAACAAGAGGAACTGCTCTACTCTAAAGTAATTTGTCTGTAAAGGCTGATAAGATAAAGCTAAATAGCTAAAGAAAACCATGAATTTGTAACTGAGAATCTCTCTTGTTCTGCATCAGAGATATATATTGAGCTAATTCTTCATGGCAAACTAGAATGATTGTTTTATCACTTTTTTTTAAATGTTAAAAGATATCTGAGTCATTTTAAGAGGGTTTTTATTAAATCAAATCTGTATTTAAATACCTAAAGAATATATTATTTTATTTAATGTGAGTCCTCCCCCAGTAGTAAAGATAACAATCCCCTCCATGTGTCAGTGGTTGATGTTCATGAGTTTTGGGGACATATCTTAAACCATCTCCTGATACACTAAATGATGAAACTTTTAGATTTTTGGTTGTATGGCTCTCAGATGATAGATATACAATCTATTACCAAACTCATACTGAAAGCCTTAAAGATTTTGAGCCACCTAGAATTTGTATTGTAGCTGAAAATTATGTCTACACCATGGAAATATATTTAAATAGGATTTTAATGGAGAAAAACAAAAATAAAAGCAGTACTTTATCTCTAAGTTTTTCAATTTCATTATCATGCAACTAAAAATCAAGCATTTTTAAAGAGTCTACTACATTTTAGATGCTGTACTTAACACTAGCAATAATAAGACAAATAAATGATTTTTGCGATCAAGGAGATTTTACTCTAATGGATGAAACAGCTTATGCATATGTAGTTGCAAACAAAACACTTAAAAAGCAGAAAGAATGTAAACTCAGAATAGCTTGAAATTAGCAGAGGGAAGATTAGGTCAGGTCTTATTGTGATATGAATTGTGAAGGAAGAGAGGGATTTCAAGAAATATAGAATATAGAGCATAATATAGAAGAAAAAGCAAGAAAACCAAGTACATGTTGGGAATTCATGAGTAAAGAAATTTAACTTTCTAGGTAAGATGGACCTCCTTGTGAAAAAATGTAATTGCTAAACTGAGGGAATTTTTTTTGATTCTAGAAGTAATAGACATCTCCTAAAATTTATTGAGTAGGGCAGAGGAATGGGGATACATACAAACTTACACTTTAGTAAAATTAATTTTGGCAGATGTGCAGAAAATAGACTAAAATGAGAAAAGACTAGAGGCAAAAAGATCACTTAGTGGGGTATTGCAGTAGCCTAAGTATAGATTGAGCTAGATGGTGGCTATAGGAATGGAAAACTGACATATGCAAAAAAAAATTTAAAAAAACTGGGAATATATGGGGTGAGGAAATGAGTATGGCACCAAGTATGATACTGTCAGAACTAATAATAAAATTTTGAGGGAAATGATAATTAATTCTGTTTACAGGACATAGCACTTTAGAGAACATTTTATTTTTAAATTGCTTTTGATGTGAGATCTCTTTTCCAAAGTATTTTGAAATCTATGCTAATTATATCCACAGGTTATACCCCTTTGTCTTCATGTTTACTTCTGAAAAATTATTTGAATATAAATATATAGTATTATATAGAATGTAATACAGAAACCATATTGCTTTTCTCTGAAAAGATACACACACACACATTATTTTTTCGAAAAAAGACAAAGAAAACTAAATAACACAAAATAGAATATAGTTGTTCCCTGAAGAACATCAGGGAGAATTCAAGATATATAACAATAAATTTCCAGTTCAAGAAAGGACATAAGGGGAGTAGAAATTACATTCATGGGGACAGCTAGGTGGCTCAGTGGATAGAGCACCAGCCCTGAAGTGAGAAGGACCTGAGTTCAAATCTGGTCTCAGACACTTAACACTTCCCTAGCTGTGTGACCCTGGGCAAGTCACTTAATTCCAATTGCCTCAGCAAAAAAAAAAAAAAGGAAATTACATTCATGAATGTATATCTTTTCTTTGCTTGTAGGTGTACTCTGCTGCACCTTTTTTTTTTAACTTTATTCTTTTTTTTTCCCCTTTCATTCCTTCTCCCCCCACCTCCTACAAGCAGGCTATAGTTAACATAGATATATTTAATACATATATACCTACATGTGTACACCTTCTCTCTCTCTCTCTCTCTCTCTCTCTCTCTCTCTCTCTCACACACACACACACACACACACACACACACACACATCCACAGATCCTCACATATATATTCATTCCTGCTCCTTGTTGTAGTGTTTGTGTACATCTCTTCTTTCCTATCCCTGCCAAATTTTCTGCTTTCATCCTGTTCCTTAACTTGCCTTGCTGTTTCTTAACTTCTTCCTACTTCCCTCAACCTTTGCTTCCTCCTTCACCCATTCCTTCCTCCTTATTTTTTTAATGGATTTTGTAGAGTGTTATACCTTTCGTGGTATATATGTAGTGTTGTTTATTTAACTTATTCCCAGTGTGAGTATGTTTTCAGAAATCTGTCCTTCTCCCTCTGTTTATTCTTCCTCTGCACCTCAATTGTATAAATCTTTCTTTTGAGCTACACAATTATGGATGTCAATCTTAAACTTATAGTATGCATTTCATGATAAAAAAATAATAATAAACAATTTTTCTATGTTAAATTCCTTGAATTCAATCCCTGAAATTAATCCTTATATGTTTAATTTTCTATTGAATTTAAGTTTGGTTGTAAGTTCTGAAAATCTGCAACTTCATTGAATGTACACTTTTTTCATTCAATATTTTAGATAATTTTTCCGGATATGATATTAATTCTTATTGCAGGCTGATCCGACTTCTCCCATTCTATTACTCCAGGACAATTATCTTGGAATATTTCTTGCAAGATTCTTTTTCTGGTCACAGCTTTCAAGAAATCCAATTATTCTTATATTTTCTTGATCTGTTCTCCACATTTGCTATTTTTCTTATAAGATTTTTCACATTCTGTTTTATTTTTTCATTCTTTATATTTTGTTTTATTATTTTTTATTCTCCTGTACCATCATTGACTTTCCCTTATACAAGTTTAATTTTCAGAGTTATTTTCATCTTTAAGATTCTGTCTTTTTCTAGTTGGATAACATTTTTTTCATAATACTCTTGTTTTTCTTGGATGGTTTTTATTATTATTATTTTATCTTTTTCTCAATGTCCTTCATTTGCTTTTTAAATTCTTTTTTGAGGTCATCTATAAATTCTCTCTAGGCAGGGAGTCATGTCACATTTCTCTTTGGGATAGAAGAATCTTTTTCTTTTTACTTTAGTAGCCTTCTCTGGAGATTAACCTTGGTCTTGTCTTTGTCCATAGTAAATTTCTATAGAATGGTTCCTTCTTTATAGGTTCATTTTTGTTGTTGTTGTTGTTTTATTTTGTTTTTAATAAGAAATATTACCTCCAAGTCTGGATTTGAGGGGTGTTGGTGCCTCTAGGTTCACTTCAGCTCTCCCCTCTGACCCAAAAGCCAAAACAAAAGCTTTATCCTCCTGCAAATGGCTGTACTAAGTAAGGTCTCTTCCTCACTACCTCTGCACTCATCAGATGTGCCGGCTCTTTCTCTTCCAGTCACCTCTCTGCAGCACAGCTGTCTCTGGTGTTCCTAATCAACCAAGGTTCACTCAGTCTTCCCAGACTCAGATCCCCACTCCTCATGATGTACAGGAGGTGAAAGTTTGTGTATACCAAGATCCTCATTGGTGTTTCTGAAGACCTAACCTAGAAATGTTTACATTTACACTGCTTAATCCCTACTTGGGAGATTCTTGTTCTGCCCCAAGTCTTCTTGATTTTTCACAAATATATGTTCACCCTAAGCATATGTTCTGTTTGTGGGGGAAATCTGGAGAGCTTGAAATTTATCGACTTACTCTATCATCTCAGAATCCTCCTCCAATAAATTGCATTTTTTTTTTTAATTTTTGGCATTGATCATACATTTTATTATGAATTGGATCAGTTTGTAGGATATGGACGTGAATGTAATTAGTTGGTACTTCTTGTCATGTTCTGATGCTCTTCACATTAAAAAGACTCATGATTTATATCTGCCAATTTTCTGTCACAAATTTTATACCAACAGATGCTTTTTGGCCAACAGTTCTACCATTTCTTTTTGAAATTCCTTCAAAACTTTTAAGTGCATACCATTCAGTCCTAGACATTTATTTGCTTCTAGTTTGTCAGTTATTTTTGGAACATAATGGATAATCATTATTATTATTTCTAACATAATGGATAATCATTATTATTACTTCTAATGGATTTTTTAACCTGTTGGTTTCAAAAGGCTATTTGTGAGTTAAATAAAAAATATGAAGGAAGTTACTTTCATTCTTATCTCTAGACTCACTTTTTATACCGTTGTGTTCTAGCTTATTTCATGACTTTAATGTTTTTTTTTTTATTGTTGTTTTTTATTTGTTTTTTTTGCTGAGGCAATTGGGATTAAGTGACTTGCCCGGGGTCACACAGCTAGGAAGTGTTAAGTGTCTGAGACCAGATTTGAACTCAGGTCCTCCTGACTTCAGTGCTGGTTCTCTATCCACTATGCCACCTAGCTGCCCCATAATTTGATGTATTTAAAGGACTTTTGTCCTTATTTGGTTTTGGTGTCCACTGCAAAGTTTTCTTTGAATCCCATTTGGGGCTACCCAATTTTTTTTTTATTTGCACATGGTCACTTATAGTCTGTGAATATTTTAGGTCTTTTACTTAAGCAATCATACTGTTTTTCAAAGTTTCTTTTTCCCCTCTGATTACCTCTTTTGCTTTACAGTTAACTCATGCAGGGTTTTTGTTCAATGGCATGGTACACTTAATCTGTGGATTACATTTTATCAGCTTTAAATAAGGTGCCTTTAAAGAGTCATAGAGCTTTCTGTTCCAACTATTCCTCTAAATTGTACCCCTCCCTAAATAAGAACTACATTTCACCAGAAATTTCCATCTTTATAATTGAATAACTGAGGTGCTTTGAAAAAAAAATCCTTTCTTGGAAGAATGATGACCATCCAGGTACTCAGAAAAATGAAGTCTATTGTCTGAGGGAGTCTATTACATTATTGAATAGCTAATTATTGGAACATTATTAATTAAAACTACCAGGCAAATTCAGATAAAGTACAATATAACAGTCTCCAACATCTTGTTCTTGTGAAGTCAATTTCTTGAACCCAAATGTAAAATACTAAATTTATCTGTGTTAAATTTCATCTTTTTTACTAGCCAATTGTTTTATATATTAATATTTTTAGATCCAAACCTTCATCTACTCTGTTAGCTAAAATACTTAGCTTTCTCACAGTTCTTTGATACAAATGTATATTACCACAGAGCTAAGTATAGAATGCTGGGTGTTTCAGTGAAAACTTTCCCACCCAAGTTGGAATTGAAACATTAATGACTATATATTTATACACACATTTACTCACACCCACATACAACATACATATAGTCATTAATAGTTCAGTACATATGTATATATGTATGTATATTTCAATTATATATACAAAAATGTTAGCAATGTATTAAAATTTTGAATTTTGAATTCTCCCTTTACCTTTCTCCTCCAGCCTCATTGAGCCAGTAAGAAATTTGATATAGGTTATACATCTATACTTATTCAAAACATATTTCAATATTAGATATATTATAAAAGAAAATACAGAACAAAACAAACAAAAAAGTAAAACAAATTTTAAAAATATATGTTCAATTTACATTCAGACTCCATCAGTTCTTTTTCTGGAGATGGATAGTAATTTTGATCATAAGCCCCTCAGAATTGTCTTGGATCATTGTAGAGGGTCACAGATAATGGGGGAACTCTGGGTGAGGTATAAGACCCTTCAGCCCAGAGGGAACTTTCTGACAATATCTGGTTTGGCTCCTATATCCCCTTTGGGGCATCTCAGCCTTCCTGAAAAGTCAGAGGGTGTGACAACCTGTTTCTACTTGAAACAGATACTTGCATCAAAGAGGCATCTACATAATAATAGCAAGGGCCTGGCATACTCAGCACCCTACAGTTGGTGCATGCCTAGTATAGTTAGTTCATGTGCAGTGTACTGTAGTGATGTAATGGTACTAAGGTTTTTAATGGACTACATGTTTGACCATCTATGCGGGTCCTACCCCTTCATTCTTCTTCTAAGATCAAGGATTTGAGCTGGTACCAAGACCTTCCAGAGAGCTAGTCTGGACACTACATTTGGCACCCAATGTGGGACGCCATTTGTTATGGGAGCAACCTGCTAGTGGCTGTTGGGAATCTAAGTCTGACCAGCAGAATAGATCCCTTCATTTGAGAGGATGATAACAATACAAGGAGATTGAGAGGTAATTGCATTCTCTAACCTCTCTTCTCTTCACTCTTGCCATCCAATTTATTTCTTTCTCAATTCACAAGCAATATCGGCATCAGTAAAAGCTGATTAGCAGTTCCTTCAAGTGTGTTATGATTCACAGCTGTGGGGGCTTTCAGAGAATGAACCTGCTCCTTCACATTTAGGTGTGGTCTTTAACAATTCCCCAATTTTTGTTTTATGGGAACACAATTATTTTGTCCCCAACACCATGGTTGTAAGTTTGTCCAATATTGTAAAGCAGCTGTTATCTGAGTCTATATGCTGAGGAATGCAAATTACACTTTCAAAATCTTTTCCATCCTATTCCTTTGGATAGTTGCAAGGTGAAACATATATCAGGTGTTGAATCTTGTGAGATGTAATTTGCTCTAACATCATGGAGGCAAACTTTCTGACAAATGCAAAAGTAGAAGTATTGTCATAGTAGGCATTTTCCATAAGTTCCTTATCAGTCTCCTGACTTGGCCCTTTGATGTATTGGTCAATTTTAATTACCCAGACTGAAAAAATCTTACTAGTTTTCTTCTCCATGGTTTACCAAAGGAACTCTCCTGGGAGGATCCTACTTACAAACAGCTCTCTAATGTTGCTGCTTCTTTGTTTCTTCTTTTTCTTGTGCTCCACTCCATTTGGCCTTCAATGTGGGGCCCTAAAAAGTAGGGTACACAGCAGCTCGACTGATGAAATCAGCAAGTTTAGGGAAGGAGTCATCCTGATCCAGGAACAAGGTAAGTATAAAAACAGGCAAGCTGGAAGATTCTGTAAGGGCTAATCTAGTCACTTTTGTTTTTCAGTGGAAATGGGGCAAGTACTAACAAAAGAGCTTCCCTCCCCAGGGAAGTATGAAGAACACTTAGGTTATAGAGAAGCAAGATTTGTTAGTAACTCAGAAGCAGATCAATGAGTTCTTAATTATAATAGAGTGCACATCTCCTTGGCTTTGTAAGGAGGAGAGATCAGAGACACAGATATGGAAAATAGCAGGAAAACAATTAATTGGATGTTACAAAGATGTGGGCCCTGATTCAAATCCTGAGGAAACATTCCTTATGTACAATATTATACAATTAACTAAGTAATCCCACATGTTTTAAAACAAGGAAAGATTTTAACATGGGCAGCCAGACTAGGAAGTGTGAGGAGAAAAAGCAGCAGGGGGATGGTACTGACAACAAAGGAGGGAATGGGAAGTTGGGCAGGAAAGGAGTTAAGTATGGTGTTGAGAAGTTTAAGGGGTGTGATGCTTCTCAGTTTCACCACTCAGTTTTACTTCCACCTACACCCAAGCATGTGCCCTTAAAGTATTTTCCATCTTATGATCCTCTTCCCTCAATTCTTTCTTCCTGAGTAAAAGGAGGAGTGGGAGGGACAATGACACCATCAGTACCACCCATGCAGCAGTTTTGCCCACCCCTATGTCCCCATTACAAGAGGCATTAGTTAAAGCAAAGGAAGAATGATTGGATACACCTGGTTTGAGAATAGATGCATGCTCTGTGTTTGAAGAGCCTGACTCTTCAGGTCAAGTCAGAAGACACACTCCTTTTAATCTGGAAATTATCAAATATCTTAAAAAGTCTTGTACTCTTTATGGGTCTTCATCATCTTATATTAAAATGCTGTTAGAGAATCTGGCTTATGAAATTTTAATCCTAAATGATTAGAAATCTATGGCAAAACATGCTTAGAACCTGCACAATTTTGTTGTGGTTTCTTGAGTATGCAGAACTCTGTAGAATACAAGCCCAATGAAATAGGCAACCTGGAGTTAATATACCAGTCATTTTTGATCAACTAGCAGATGTAGGTCCTCATGCAGACACTTTACAACAGGTTAATTAAACATTGGCCTGAGCAAATTGCTTCTGCTGCTACCAAAGCATGCGGCATCCTCCCATGAAAACAAGATAAAGGGGAAAATAATGCAAAGTCCAAATGAACCCTTTGCTGATTTCATGGGATATCTGCAGACAGCTGTCACATGAACCATTGGTAAAATTGAGGCAGCAGAAATTATGGTAAGACAACTGGCTAAGGAATGCAAATGAGGATTGTAGAAGAGTTATACTAGGACTACAAAAGGATGCTCCTTTAAATGAGATCATGACAGTGTCAGAGTGGACACAAATACCTTTTATGCCCAGACTATGATTCTGGCTTTTCAAGATCTGAACATGGGAAAATGAGTCCCTTTTGGGAAGGGACTTCCAAAGAGACTTGTGTTTTCAGTGTGGTAAAGCAAGGCATTTGAAAGCTCAATATTGACAAAAAGATAAAGTGAAAGAACATGGTCGGAGAAAAAGACTCAAAACCCCATGTCCAAAATGCAACAAGGGCTTCCACTGGGCATCATTATGTAGAACAGATCAGGAAAATGGGAAGCAAGGCTTTGCTTCAGGATCCCAGGCAAAAAAAAACAAAAAACAAAAAACAAAAACCAAAAAAAACACTTGGGGTATGATGGCAGCTGCTGTTACAACCAGAGAGTCTTTAGAAGTTCAGTACTCCAACAGGATCAGTCAGCTGAGATGCATACCCTTGAGGGAAGGGGATTGTAATTAAGAATAGACTTTTAAGCCACCAGGACTACTGAGATATCTCCTGGAGAGTTGAAACCTGTCCCAGTCTGGCCTAGAGATTCCTTGCCAAGTGCTTACAAAACAGTGTCTATCCATACACTGATAAAACAGAAGATTTTACTCCTTTTATAGTAGAAAAAAATCCCCATTAATCTGTGGGGAAGAGAAATGGTACAGTTGTTAGAATTACAATTGAATACTTCAGCTTTTTAGGCAAGGCTGCTGTTGAAGGCCTGCCAGCAGTCTCACCTGTTCCCCTTAAGTGGAAAACTAATACACCAATGTGGGTGGAACAGTGGAAGCAGTGAAAAAATTTTGGCCTTATTAGATATAGTAGAGAAGCAACTTGACCAAGGACACTTAGAACCTTCTCTAAGTCCTTGGAACTTCCCTGTATTTGCTTAGAAAAGAAATCTGGAAAATGGAGGATGTTGACTGATTTGAGAAAAGTGAATGAACAGATGGAAACTGTGGAAACTTTTCAGCCTGGGCTTCTATCTCTTACTCAATTACCTAGGGAATGGCCTTTTTGGGTTATAGACATTAAGGATTGTTTCTACTCTATCCTTCTAGATAAGGAGAATATGAAAAGTTTTGCCTTTTCAGTGCCTAGCGATAATTGAGCTGAGCCTTATAAAAGATTTGAATGGACAGTTTTGGCACAGGGAATGAAAAATAGCCATACCATGTGTTAGATGTATGTGACTGCTGCTCTTACTCAAGTAAGAAAAGCATTTCTAAAAATTACGTTATCATATAATATGGATGCTATCTTGAACTGTGCACGTGAGGAACTAATGTTAGAAGCATGCCCACAAAAGACCATAGAAACACTAAGATAATTCCTTAGTGTTTCTATGCTCTTTTGTGGGCATGCTTCTAATAATTGTATATAGCCTCAGAAAAAATTCAATGGCATGTTCCTTTTCAATATTTAGGATATGAAGTATATCCCAACGTACTTACAGTACAAAACTTTCTTTAAGAACAGAGAAGTTGAACACTTTAAATGACTTTCAGAAATTGATGAGAAATGTCTAATGTTAGGCTTAACTGCTTGTCAATTACAAACATTGTATGACATTTTAAGGGGATGCACTACTTTAGACTCACCCCCCAGCTTACAAAAAAAAGCTCAAGAGGCTCTGAGAGAGGTTGTACTGGCTTTATCCAATGTGGTTGAAATAGTCACTCAAAAACCCTGGGAAACATCAGTTTTTACTACAAAAGAGTCACAGCAGTCTGTCATCAAGGAGATAGTGTGATTGAATGGGTAACCCTCCAAGCACAACCAGACCAAAGCCTTATCCCTTATCTAGTGCTTTTGACTAGAATCTTATTAAAGAATTAATCGAGTAATACAATTATCTGGGGTAAAACCTGAGAAGATATATACCTTTTATATAATGCACAAAACAATGTATGCTATGAAACCATCCCAGAGTGGCAAATTTTTTATTGGCCACATCTCCAAATTTTACAAATGGGTATATCTTAAAGATAACCTATTATATAATTGGCCATGAATTTTTGAAGAAAAGGTTTCTAAGGTTCCTTTTAAAGGACCAATCATCTTTACAGATGTGTCCAAACATAACATTTGTGCTGTATACTCTTCTGACTTAGCTATTAAAAAAATAGTCAGGACTTCCTTTTGGTCCACTTAGCAGAATAAGTTATATGCAATTATGCTAGCTCTTAATAACCAGGAGATGTAAATATAATATCTGATTTGGTTTATTCAGTAAGTGTAGTACCAAGAATTGCCACAGCCCCCCAAAATTTGTAGACTCTAACATATTTCAGCTTTTTAAAGAACTTCAGGAGTATGTGAGAAACCATGCAGGTAAGTATTAACTTTTTTATGTCTACTAGATCCTATTTTTTATGGAAACTCAAAAGCAGATTGCCTTCTCAGCATGTTAGCCAATACACCTTTCTTTCAGGCAGCCCAAGAATCTTATTCTAAATACTAACAGGCTGCTCAGGCTTTATGTCTGCAGTTTGGGATAACAAAAGAAGAAGCTAAGAGAATAATAAAAGCCAGCATAGCTTGCCTTCCTTTCCATTCTTCTACACTCCATTCTTCTATGCTCCCTCCAGGGAAGAACCCTCTTGGCTTGAGACCCAATAAAATTTGGCAAATGGATATTGCTCATTATAAATCTTTTGGTCATCTGTATTTTATTCATATTTTAGTGGACACCTTTTCAAGATTTACTTTTGCAGTACCAGCAGTAAAAGAGACAGCCAGAGTGGTCACTGAATTCCTTATGCAGGCCTTTGTAGTTATGGGTGTGCCATAAGCAATAAAAACAGGTAATGGATCTACATATACTTCTAAACATTTCACACACTTTTGTACACAGTATCAGATTTTACACAACACAGACATACCCTTCAATCCTCAAGGACAGACAATAGTAGAGAGGAGAAACAGAGACATAAAGATGCTCCTCGAAAAAACAACAGAAAAAGGGAGCCACAGGTAAACCTAAAGAACTTCTAAACTAAACTATGTTATTAATTTTTTGATTTTTGATGAAGATGCACTGGCTTTGGCAGACAGGTTTCATAACCCACCAGAAGAGTAGTGTCTAGTCCAAGCAGCTGTGATATCTTTTTATTTTTTAATTAATACTATTTATTTGCGAAACATATGCATGGGTAATTCCTAAACATTAACCCTTACAAAGCTTCCTGTTACAAATTTTTCCCCCCTACTCCCCACCCCTCCCCTAGATGGCAGGATATCCACTACATGATAATTATATTAGAGTACTTAAATCGAATACATGTATAGTTATTGCCACACATCATTTTTTTTTGGTTCAGGAGAAATCGTATCTATAAGAAAGAATAACCCGATAAAGGAAATACAATGCAAGCAAACATCAATAGAGAACATGAAAATGGTATGTTGTGGTCCACATTTCACATCCCTTTCTCTGGGTGTATATGTCCTTCTTCACTGAACAACTGGAATTGGTTTGAAGCATTTCATTGTTGAAGAGATCATGTCCCTTAGAACTGATCCTCATATACTATTGTTGTTGCCATGTACAACGATCTCCTGGTTCTGCTCGTCTCACTCAGCATCAGTTCATGCAAGTCTCTCCAGGCCTCTCTGAAATCATCCTGCTGGTCGTTTCTTACAGAGCAATAATATTCCATAATATTCATATACCATAATTTATTCAGCCATTCTCCAATTGATGGGCATCCATTCAGTTTCCAGTTTCTAGCCACTACAAAAAGAGCTGCCACAAACATTCTTGGACATGTGGGGCCCTTTCCTTCTTTTATGATTTCTTTGGGATATAAGCCCAATAGAAACACTGCTGGCTCAGAGGGTATGCATAGTTTGATAACTTTTTGAGCATAGCTCCAAATTGCTCTCCAGAATGGTTGGATCCGTTCACAGTTCCAACAACAATGTACAAGTGTCCCAGTCTTCCCACATCCCCTCCAACATTCATCGTTATCTTTTCCTGTCATTTTAGCCAAGTTGACAGGTGGGTAGTGGTACATCAGTGTTGTCTTAATTTGCATTTCTCTGATCAATAGTGATTTGGAGCACCTTTTCATATGATTATAAATAGTTTTAATTTCATCATCTGAAAATTGTCTGTTCATATCCTTTGACCAATTGATCAATTGGAGAATGGCTTGAATTCTTATAAATGTGAGACAATTCTCTATATATCTTAGAGATGAGACCTTTATCAGAACCCTTAAATGTAAAGATGATTTCCCAATTTGATGCTTCCCTCCTAATCTTATTTGCATTAGTTTTGTTAGTACAGAAACTTAATATAATCAAAATTATCTATTTGGTGTTCAATTAAGAGTTCCAGATCTTCTTTGGACATGTTTATTTCATCTCCACAGGTCTGAGAGGTAAACTATCCTATGTTCCTCTAATTTGGTTATAATATCACTCTTTATATCTAGATCATGAACCCATTTAGATCTTATCTTGGTGTGTGGTGTTAAGTGTGGGTCCAACTTTAATTTCTTCCACACTAGTTTCCAATTATCCCAGCAGTTTTTGCCGATATAGTGAGTACTTACCCCAAAAGCTGGGGTCTTTGGGTTTATCAAACACTAAATTGCTAATGTTATTACCTAGCTTGTCCTTATATCATATTCTATGCCACTGATAGACTACTCTATTTCTCAGCCAGTACCAAATGGTTTTGATGACTGCTGCTTTATAATATAGTTTTAGATCTGGTAGAGCAAGGCCACCTTCATCTGTATTTTTTTTTCATTAATTCCCTTGAAATCCTTGACCTTTCGTTCTTCCAAATGAACTTTTCTACTATTTTTTCTAAATCTGTAAAATTATTATTTTTGGAGTTTGATTGGTATGGCACTAAATAAGTAAATTAGTTTGGGTAGTATTGTCATTTTTTATTATATTTGCTCGACCTACCCATGAGCACTTAATGTTTTTCAAATTGAATAGATCTGATTTTATTGTGTGGAAAGTGTTTGGTAGTTTAGTTCATATAGTTTCTGACATTTTCTTGGCAGATAGATTCCCAAATATTTTATGCTATCATCCGTTATTCTGCTCTTGGAGACCACCTCCCACCAATAATCCTCCTCCCTTTAGAGTCCCTCCCTCCCCTTTATACCTTTCCCCTAATCCTTCTATTAGTTTGTCCCTTTCCTTTTCTTCCCTCCCTCCTACCTTCCCACAAGGAGGGTCAGTGCTTTCTTTGAAGCCAAATGTGTCTGATATACTCTCTTAGAGTCCAATCTAATGAGAGTAAGGTTTACACAATCAATACTCATCGCCCTCCCTTCTTCCCCTCAATTATATTAGATCTTCTATGTCTCTTTATGACATTTTGCCTTATTTTACCTCCTATATTTTTACTTTATTTTGCCTCCTTTTCCCCCCTCCCCCC